>CM076576.1:833794987-833960707 GCA_034641835.2 Pinus albicaulis
CATATATCCAGTACCTCCCCAACAGAAGGTTGTAGTCCAAGGCTGCATCTACTACCTCAACCTCTATGTTAACGGTTTTGCCCCCAACACAGATGGGCAAAGCCGGGACAATACCATGTGGCCTATGAGAATGGCCATCGAATGCAGTAAGAATAGTGCTAGATGGAACAACTTTGGGAGATCCTAGTGTCTTCCAGCATGCGAGAGACATCACGCAAGTAGAAGCACCCTCATCAACGACCGTGCGAAAGATATTAGTCTTCCGGTACGATGATTTAATATGGAAGGCCATATGATGAGGAAGTCTCTTCTTAAAATTCTTCATATCCAAGGTAATCAGAAGAGAATTTTTCGGATCTATAGCTCCAATGGCAGTGAGCAAAACCTTTGCGGCGGGCAGACGAGGGCGGAGTACCTCTAAGGCGGCACGCACGGGGACTGCGCGGATGCTACAGGCGGGTAGTTACGGGCAGATTTCATGTTCGGACAATCGTTGACCGCTTAGAGGATGCCTTCGGTATCCGAGGGCATGAACTACGACGATTTGGCTTCGTGATATGAAGCGGCTCAGTAGCCTCAGGAACTTCCTTGGCTTTCGAAGATTCCTCTCCGCCATAATCACGGGAGCTCGTAGCGACATCCACGTGAGCACTCATCATAAAGATATTCGATGGAATTTCCCCTTCCTGAGGACCTCCAGAGGAAGCCCCAGGATTTTGATTCGCGCCAGCAATTAATTACTGCCCTTGGGGAAAAGGGTTTGTTAGCACAGCCTGGGAACTAGAAGAACCTTGCTGAGATAACAGGCGCTGAGCATCCTGAATTTTCGGGCAAAGATGCGTGAGATGGTCTCCAGCACAAAGCTTGCACGGAAACTTAACTTTCTTTTTCTCTTTTTGCCCTTCACCAACACGCTCGTTGGTCTTATTTGCATTGCCCTTCCCATTCTTTCCCTTTTTCTTGTTATTACGTCCCTTCTTCTTCCCATCGGACTGTTGATTTCCTTTGGGTTCAGAAGATTGGACAGCATTAATGGACAAAGACTGGGAAGGTGTAGAATCAGCAGGCACAGCCTGACCAGAAGAAGCAGATTGTAAAGACAACTGCTGCAATTGAGAAAGCGAGGGGGCTGGCTGCACTGCTGCGGCCAGGTACGACAGAGTCAGTCACCATGCGGACCGAGGTTTGGGTTCGATAGATCGATTTGGAGCGAGGAGAACAGATCAACTCTAAGCTAGCGCGGGCCTAAAGATGGCTTTGCTCCTCGGAATATACCCACGACATGGATACATCTTCCGATGTCTGGTGAAAAAGTTTCCAAAAACCACTCGAGAAGGAACTCACCTGGAATATGGGCTTTGATAAGCCTCTTCCTTCTCCTCCATTCCTGAATATGATCAGAAATGTGAGTTGCCTCATCCTGCTTAAAATTAGCCAGGAGTTCGGTTCCAGCCTCATATCTGATGGGCAACTGGAAATGGTTAAGAAAAGTGACAGCCAGTTCTCCAAATGTGGCGAAACTGCCCCCAGTGAGCTCTATATACCACTTAGCTGCATTCCCAGTTAAGGTGCGTTGAAATAATCTCAATCTAATCGAGTCGTCGATCAGAGAGTTGGAAGAGCACCATAAGTGGAATGTGGTGACGTGGTCCGCCGGATCTTCACCATTCTTACCTTCAAACTTAGGAATGTCTGAAGGAAGTTTGGTTGGAACCGGAGGCCACCCCGGACTATACCGAATCGGTCAAACTAATTAACCGCCAAGTGCGGCAAGTTTAACACCCAGGCTGATAAATAACGGCGGAGCTGCGTTGCTCCTTGATAGATGAATTTCCACACATTAGAAAAGAATAGCTACGGATTTGATGGGCACGGAAGTTGCAGAAAGGACCCGTAGAAAACGGAGAAGAACCTCCTCCCCACGCCGAGCTACCAAGACCCAGACTAGTTCCCCCCGCTGAAGTATTGACTGAAGATGTAAGCCCCTGGTAGGGGTTCCATGCATTAGATAGAGGAGAAAAAGGCTGATAAGCACTCGATGCAGGGAAAGAAGCATTCCCTGGATGACTCGCGATGAACTGATTCCCTGCCCCCGACGTTGCAAACATAGGATTCCATCCCGTAAAAGCAGTCGAACTTGGCCCCTGAGCCCAAGGATTGAAACTTTGGGTCTGGGACGTAAAAGGAAACGACCCTAAAGAAGGATTGGGACTAGGAGTATGCCCAGTCCCAAAGGGGAAACCCTGAAAAGAAGCTGATCCACTAGCCATGTTGGACATGGGCGTAGATCCAGCTGCACCGGCGGTAAAGGAAAAAGAGGGATTTCCAGCAATGGACATCCCTGAAACAAAGGGACCAGATTGAGAAGCATATGCTTAGGTGAACCCAGAGCCAAACATAGCAGTGCTAGAAGCACTCGAAGATAGAGCAAGAGTGCCCCCTGCCTCGACAGAAGCAGGGGTCTGAATGCCCGCAGCACTCACGGTAGAAGCCGCGTTCCCGGTCGTGGCCATCGAAAGATAAGAAAGATATGGAAGATCCGGCGGTCTCTCAGACTCCGGTCCGACGTACTGAATAACAAACGGATGATCAAGAGGAAGAGGAGATGGACCTGTAGCTGCAGGCTCAGGTATATCTTCTATCTGAAAATCTTCCTCCTGAGGAAACAATACTCTCGAGGTGAGCGGAACGCTCCTCTCGGAACCGACACCGGAATCAGCAACGAAACCTTTGAACTGCCCAAGCTGGAGGATCTCCACGAGCGTGCGGACTCTGGGGTGAAGCACGACACGGTGCTCCTAGCGCCTGCAGAGAAACATGCTCTGGAGCTAACCCCCCGGACTCTCTGTCGAACGTCGAGCATGATCAGCCACTTTTACAAATTTATTATATTAGACTCAAGAAAAGTGAAAAGCTAGGCAAGCTAGGGAGCAAGAAACACTCATAAAAATCAAAAACACGAGAAACAACAAACAAAAACAACCTCCAAGTATTTCCGCTCCGGGTGATGAGGACCGGACACCAAAATACAGGAAAGCGAAGTATAGGGCCTTCCAAAATCAGTCTGGGATGATTAGGGCCCAGAAAAACTAGCGAAGCTATCAGAAACAGTTACGTCGACCTCCTAACGACAGCCTTTGCCGGCTCAAGCTCCCAAGCTTCGCAAGGGCACCCCCCAGAAGTACTGCTGAAAGTGATGCGACGTCTGCCTCAGGTACCACGGGTATTCCCCCCCGCAGTCACCTTTCCCGGTCGTGGCCATCGAAAGATGAAGATAAGGAAGGCCGAGGCGGTCTCTCGAGACTCGAGTCAGCGTAATCTAATAGCAAACGGATGATCAAGAGGAGGAAGAGATGGACACAGCAGCCGCGAGCTGGGTATATCTTCTATACGAAAATCTTCCTCTGAGGGAAACGATACCCTCGGGTGAGCGAACGCTCCTCTCGGAGCAGACACGAGATGACAGCGAAACCTTCGAGACCTTAGTGGAGGATCTCTCTCCACGGCGTCGGAGTCAGACTCTACAGGGTGAAAACCACCTGCTAGATTGCTCCTACGCCTTCTCGAAGAAGGCTCTGCACTCTCGGGAGATAAACCCCGGACTCTCCTCGAACGTCGAGGCGCTTGATCAGCCACTTTTACAAATTTATTATATTAGACTCAAGAAAAGTGAAAAGCTAAGCAAGCTAGGAGCAAAGAGCACTCACTAAAATCAAAACACGAGAAGCGACAATGACGACCTCAGTATTTTTAAGCTCCGTTGAAGGGCCAGGACACACGAATCTGAAGGGAGAAAATGAAATGTGGGGACCTTAGAAGCGATGCAGGATGATTAGGGCCCAGAACAACTAGCGAAGGTATCAGAAACAGTTACGCCGACCTCCAAACGACAGCCTTTGCCGGCTCAAGCACCCAAGCTTCACAAGGGCACCCCCCAGAAGTACTGCTGAAAGTGATGCGACGTCTGCCTCAGGTACCACGAGTATTCCCCCCCGCAGTCACCTGTGTGGAACCTAGGAGTGGCAACTATGGACACCAATCTGTATCAGAAGCTGGGTGGAACGGTCTTGAGGTCAGATTCAGCTAATCGGAGGGGGGGTATCCCTCTTCTCAACCTTCACTTCCCCTCGCTTGACTCTCGGATGAGAGCGTTCCCAGTCCACCTCACGGAGTTGGATTTCACTCAATTAATCAACTTCTATGTTTGTTTGAGCGGCCTTGGAGAGTTAACTCTCCACTCACCTATTCCAAGACCCTACAACCTATCTAGTTGGTGATTGACACTTAGAAAAACTTGCTAGTTGATTTTAGATTTAATCGCTTATTTTAAGGGCTGTTGTATTAAGTCACAAGGATATGGACTTGAAACCAATGATGTTCTGACGCAAAAGAAATTAATAAAAACCTGACTACATGCACATGCAGTTCTTAGTCTTTCGATGAAGAGCAATTTCTATGTAAGTTCTACGAGGCTAAAAAATGTATTTTTCTTTTCGAATTACAAACTCACACGCACAAAAATTTAAGAAGCTAACTAAATGATTCAATGCACCTAATGCGAATGACCACTAGCATGTAAATTCTAAGATGCAGAAAGTCCCTTGAAACAAGGTGAAATTTCCCAAAAGGCTCCTTCAGTTTCAACTAATCTTTTGATATCCAGAAAGCTAATTCTTGCAAACAAGAACTCTTAATATAAGACACCAAAATACTCAACAAGAAAAAGAAGAAATCAAAAGACAACCTCCCTTCACAATCAAGCGGGAAACTAGAAGCAAGAAACTTCACTAAAGTCCCAAAAGATGAAGCCAAACGAAAATGAAAAAGGCAACAACAAAAACAAAAACAAGAAACAATGTTTTTTTTGAGTTTTTGATATGCAAAAAACAAAAAGCAAAACAAATGTTTTTGGGCTTTTCAGTTTTATAAAACAAGAGCTTCAAGAAAACCAAGAACAACTATCCCAATCCAAGCCAAAACGAGACCGAATTTCAAGCATAAACTTCAGCTATGCCCCCAAACCTTATAAGGCTAATAATAGCAAGATCAATGAGAGCAACGGAAGACCAAAAACTCAATCAAACAGCCAAGAGAAATGGTGCAAATTCGTTGCAACACAAAACTCCAAAGAAACAAGAAAAGATCTTCGAAAATTGCAACAAAACCCTAGCCTATGAAACTCAAGAAAACCAATCAAAAACAAAGCAAAGAACGCAATGCGAAGCACAACACAAAGACAGGAGTGAGTCAGTGAGCAAAAGCTCTCTGTTCTGGTAAAGCAGAACAGCCAAGAACGCTCAGAAAGCGATCTTGGAACTCAATCCAGGAGTGCTAGCACCAACAAGAACACTTTGCCAAAAGATCAGTTTTCGGGCAAACGAAAGAGAACCAAGATTTAAAACCACTTCTGTCACACTCCAGTAAGTACAGAGACTCTGCAGGCACAGGCCTCCACAGCCAGAAAAGACCAAAAACACGAGAATCTTGAAATTTACGTACAAAAGTAGTGGAGAGATCACAGATCCTTCCAAGGCCTTGTGACCATTTAATTGGATGAGTCAAACCATACTGCATTCAGGCTCCTTCAGTGAGGTTATCAGAATGTACCTTATAAAGGATGTGTCAGAAGCCAGTTTCATAGTAATGTGGAAGAGTCACGCGGGGAGGAGGGATGAATCGGTTTCCAGATAGAGGGAACCAACAGAGTATAATAATAATAATTCTCTCTCCCCCTTAGGCCATACATATGAGGTCTTTTATAGTCCCTCCAAGTAATTCAATGATTTGAAGCAGGTTAGCCCAGGGGTGGTTGAACTACTGGAGTAACCATCAACCCAGCCCGAAAATAGGGAATTTTTATATATTTTTTAATAATTTTAATGGCATACGCGGAAAAGTACATGTGGACTCGCGTATACACGCGGAAAAGTCTGGGCATACCCGCGTATGGGATTTTTAACACTGTTTTTTATGAATTTTGTTCAAGTCTGTGGGAATGGGTGCCCAAGGCCATAGAGACAATCATGAAGCACATGAGGGTGAAAATGATGCTATAACATATACTTGAAAGATTTGTAGTCATTCGTTATGTTAGTGTCCCGTGATTTAGCAGATTGGGAGGCCAAATGCACAAGGTAACATCATACCAGTATTTGGAGTCCTAGAACCTAGCCTTCCTAGACTCAGAGAGGTCTCTCTCTATTATGCGAAGAATGTGAATTTGTTCGCTTTAAGTGTTTCATTTTAGGCTAGTTGTTAAGTGTAGTTTTGTTTGTTTTGGTTGGGGTAAGATGATCAAGTAGGATAGGTGGAGTGAGAGTTTATCAAATCAATTTGGCTATGGAGTCTATAAAGTCATTGATATCTCAATAATGAATCAGGGTACATCACGGGGAAAATCTAGTGTAGTTAATTGATCTTTAAAGTTTATGTGTGAGGTGAAACGGACATTAAGTTTGGGAACCAAGGTAGGGAAAAGGGCAATTAAGAATCGTTTGTCAAATACTTATGAATAGAGAGATCTTAAATATTGATAAGCAAAAGATACTAGTCATGAGATAGGGCACACCATTTACTCAATGACAATAATTTTAAACAAATACACATTCAAGATGTACAATCCAGTGGAACAAATAAAGTAAGACAACTTATCTAACTTCAATGATTCTACTTTCAAGATTTGAAAACATATAAGAGAAAAATAGCATCAATAAATGAAGAGGGAAATCCTAAACATCATTCATTAAACTATAAATAAATTTGAGGAAAACTGATAAGTATATACAAAGGGTGAGATCGAAACAAGACATCTTTTCCTTAACCTAATAATCAATACATCAAAGAGAGATTTCAAGACAGAGTTTAGATAGCATCAAACAAGCAGGGCTTACCATGAATCATGTTTGTAAACTATCATATTAATCCAATAATGAGATAGACAAGCTTAGGTGGGCCTAAGGAGCAACTAAGAATTCCTTAAACTAACCCAGTAGAGGAAAACATGAAGACAATAGCAAAGAGGAGGACTGAGGTGCCTCAAACAAAATTTCTCATCCTATACTCTTCTGAGCTATTGCAATATAGAAATATGGACATATGATAAACAAGAAAAACATGAAAAAATAAGAGATACATCACCATTAACTAAACTCAGGAATCCTGCAAGCAAGCTTTCATCATTATCAACCAAGGAAAATCATCCACAAGCTCCACAACACTAAATTGTTCTTCAACTTCTAAAAACCATGTATTTCTCTCAAACACATAAAAAACCCACTATTACAATGAATCCTCATGATTTATATAAAAATCAAGGAGGATAAAAACCTAATAGAGCATCTAGAAGTATATTGGCTAATCAGGAGTATCCCTATTGTCCTTGAGGCCTTGCAAGGCCCAAGGGACAAAATATGTAAAATAAATATATTTTCAGCCTTTTTTAGCAATTAAATTGACCTTTAGGCTCTGCCAAGCCTCCAAAAACTTTCCAAATGCACATTTTGACTTGTCAACCACAGGAGCGTAGCACTGTGTGTCAAATTTGAATTTGCATGCCAGGAGTGTAGCACAGGAACAAAAAAAATGGTTCTTCTTATAGTAGTGTTTTGAAGGCCTTCCCGATGTCGGATAAGGCTCCATGAAGCCCTTGAAGTCTACTTCCCATATCTATCCTGTTTTTTCTGATCTAACCTCTGCAACCTATCCAAAAAGTGAAAATTCCAAGAATGGTAGGAGCACAGCACATGTCCTGAAAAACAGGCAGAATGGTGAAAAATTGGGTGTTTTTGACCCTTTTGGAGGATCAAAACAACTCCAATTGATATGAAAATTGGTGAGAATGCTCCTCTCATGATGAGGAATCCAAAAATTTAAGCCTTTCCTCCTGAAGATTCCCTGAAAAAGAGTCTACCACCAGGTGTGATGCTCTCCTAGCCTCAAAATTTGCATAAAACAAAAACTTGTCCGATTTCTCCCAAATTTGGTGGATAAGTGCCTCATGGGTCCTGGGAGACCTGTAGAGAAGCTTGAGCCAAAATACCAAGGCTAGATTGGTACTTTTCCTCCTTTAGTGCTTGGATCTCAATTTTGGCCCTTTTGAGTTCTTGCCTTGCAAACTGGTCTCTTTCAGCATAATTCTTAGCCACTCTTCTTTGTAGATCCAAGTATTTATTTTCCTTCTATAGCTTGGCCTCAAGGTGTAAGTTAGCCCTCTCAAGTGATGATTCCCTATCATGTTCAATTTCTAGTGAAAGGAGTTCTTGGAGAGAAAGTTGTTCCTCTTGGGATAATTCTTCTTCTCTCTTCTTTGCCAATGCTTTCCTTAGACCCATATTTCTAGGTCTCCTTCTAGTTTGAATTTCCTCATCACTACTCTCCTCATAAGTGCCCATGAATTCTGCCAACTTCACTTGTGCCCTTTGAGCCTCTTTCTGGTACCTGAGTTTTCTTGTTTCATGGATGGCTTGTTGGGCACTCATTTGCTTGTTTTGCATCTGATAGAAGTGAATGGCATCCTTTTGTCTTTCTAATTCAGCCTCCAAGTCCTTGATTTGTGTATTCATGTCTTGGAGGAGGGAGTTTGAAATTATTGTTTCATTCTCATCATCACTGTCTCTGTGAACGAGTTCAAGCTTTCTTTTTTTTTCATGGTCTTCCTCTTCTTCTTCCACATTTTTCTTACCTTTTTCCAATGGTTGAGCTGAAGTAGATGGAAAGGTCCCTTGCCTCTTAGAGGCAGCAAACACTTCCCTTGATCCTCTTTGGTAAGCGAGAGTACAATTTTTAACATGTTTCACTTCATCTTTGGTGATATCAACACTGTTTTCTTGAGAGGAATTTTCACTTTCTCCCATGCTAGTATCACTACCTTGATCTTCACCCTTGTCATATTCTTCCATGTCCTCTACATTGTAATCTTCTTTTTTGTCATGGTTAGAAGTGTCATCATCACTTCTTGGTGAGTTTTCATCCTCTTGGATGCCCTTTGAGGTCATGGGATAACTGTTGTTACTTTTGCTAGGGCCATCAGTCACTAGGATTTCTTCATTATGACTGTCATTAGCCCCTTCACTATTTGGCCCAACATCTTCATTATTTGGCCCACTGTCTTCACTTTCAAATTCTGCCTCTGTCTCTGCATCTTCATTCTCTGTATTATTGCTTGCATTTTTGTGGGGTCAGTGTTAGAGGCATCTTCATTGTTTTCTTCATCTTTACTATGGCTACTGTCTTTGCGTTCAGAATTTTTTTCTTCATTATCACTAATTTGTTCATGACCACTGTCATGGTCTTCTTCTTCACCATGACTGTAATTTTCTACCTCATTATGTGTGTCTATACCCACACTGATTTTCCCACTGTATTTATTGTTTTTCCCACTGCAATTTTCTTCAAACTTTGTCTCTTCTTGACTGTTATTTTCATCTTTGTCACTGCTCCTTTTATCACTGCTATTATGCTCACTATTTTCTTCTTTACCTTCATTATTTGGCTCATCAAAATCTGCCTCTGTCCTTGGGCTGTCATTGATTTCCTCATCTTCATCTAGCTCACTACCTTTGCATTCTTCTTCAATTTTTGGTTCACTGCCTTTGTCACTACTTTTTTCTTCATCAACACTTTCTTCTTTGTCTTCTTCCTCATCACGTTCTTCACTTTTGTCTTCCTCTTTGTCATCACTTTCTTCATGACTACCATGTTCATCTTGGTCACTGTTTTCTTCCTCTTTTTCATCACTATCTTCTTTGTTACCTTCTTCATCATTTATCCCACTGCTTTTGTCACTTTCTTCTTTACTACTTTCATCTGCCTCCTCTTCGTTGTCCTTGGTATCTTCTCCATCATTTTCACTTTCTTCACTTTCATTTTCCTCCTCTTCATCACTTATTTCTTCTCCTTGACTGTCATGTTCCTCCTTGTCACTGCTTTCTTCATGTTCTGAGGCTTTAGTGGAAGGTGAAAGAGGGAGGTTTGTTTGGGTATAAGATTCATGTGAAGAGGATGAATCATGGTTAGTGGAGGGTGATGGAGGTATGGGAGGACGAAGTTGAGATGATGATGGTAAACTTTGCATAGGAAGAGGCTATGGGTTTGTGAAAACATTGTGGGCGATGAAAACTTCCCATGGGATGCCTTGTTGCTCTAATTGTTGTAAGACAATCATCTTGATAACGGAATGATGAAAAAGACTTGACATTTGTTGGGAGGGAGGCCTATTTTGCACAATGGACGACATTTTATCAATAATTTTACAAAGGTAGTAGGGAAAATGTAGCAGCTTGGCCCTAATGAAATGCATAAGTAGTCTTATGTGGTAGGAATAGACTCTGGAAAACCTACCCTCACAGGTGAATTATTTCATAATTATTTTTATTAAAGGAGCATATCTGTCCAATAAATGAGAAAAGGGGAAAATGGTTTTGCCATCAACTTGGAAACTTGGTTTTAAGAAGGGTTAATAATGGCTTTGGTCCAGATACACCTATTTGAACCATTTTTTCACCATGCAAGGTATTCCAGTGGCCATAGAGATTGCATTGGTGGTTAGCTCAAAATTCACTCTAGCTAGATGTACTTGGTGGTCATGGAGTTTAAGGACAAAAAGTTTGTTCAACTGAGGGTGACTTTGGACTCTCTGCACTTTCTCACAAAACTCATAGCATCCTACCTCTTGGAAATATGAAACTATAGTAGGGAAGGCTGTAAATTCTTTAGTGTTTACAGGCTCAAACCTATTTTCTTTCCCACCCTTCCTCTGTTGCTCTCTAGGCCTTTGGCCTCTCTCACCACTGTCAACACTAACTTCTCTAGGAATTTTGTCTTTTTTCCCTTACCTTGAAATCAAAACTTGAAACTGCTTGTGGCATGATATGAAGATGGTGAGTGAGATGGTGAGGATGCAGTGGTGTCAAGGCTTAGCAGTGTGGAGGTCAGTTTGTGCAAATGGAGAGGTTTATTTGGCAGGAAAATTACTTTTTAGCATGGAGACCAAGTATTTCCTTCCCCTAGGGTTTCTAGCTTTCCTTCCAAAATCGCCCTTTAAAACAGCATGAGAGGGGGTATAAACTATAAATACTTGATATAGAAACTCTAAAGAGTACCCAAAAAAAGTTTGGAGAGATTTTGAGGCAGTTGGTGTCTTAGAATTAACTTGAGAAAATGTTGGCTGAACACGCAGCACATGAGTGTAGCTCGGGTGGCCTCTACACGAGGTGTCGGGTAGCCTCTGCACGCCTAGGCGTGTAGTGCAGTGGACCCTGTGCGCAATTTTTGGGTGCCTCCTAGGCAATGTTGAACATCCCAGTGCGTAGCGCGGGTGAACCTGAACACTGGTGGGTCAGGTTTGAACGACCGGGCGCATAGCGCGGCAGAGCCTGCACACAGCCTGGTCCAGTCGAGTAGATGCTGAATGACCAGGTACCTCTGCACGAGCTTGAATAGATAGGTGTGCAACACAAGAGCTGTCAAGCAGTCCTGCACGTCCAAGAGAATAGCAATATAGAGCTGTCATGCAGGCGTGAATGATCGAGTGCCTCTGAATGTCCAGGAGCATAGCGAATGTGATCGCCGGGTGGTCTATTGTGCAGGCCTGAACGAGCCCATGTGTAGCTGCTTTGGCAGGGTTGATCGGGCGGTTGTACACGCGACAGACACGTAGTGCGCCACTAGAGGAGCGCAACGCTGTGTAGAAAATTTCACTGGGAGAAGACACAGGAACGTAGCGAGGTTCAATAGGAGCGTAGCGTAGGGCTTCTCTTGCCTATAATTTCGCCAAAAACCCCGATTTCTATGCTTGGGATTTTTTCTCTCTTTCTTGCATATGAAAAATGGTTTGAATGATAACCCTATGCTCTTTATACCCTTGCAAAAAAAAAATAATAATAATAAAGACCAAGAACCCACTTTACTAATGTTTGTTGTTGGTCTTTTATCTCCTTTGCTAATATTTCCTTTTTCCTTTTGTAGGTGGTGTTTTAAGAAATAAAGTGGTCTTTGTGGTTGATCTTTAAAAAGTGATTTCATTCTCTCTTTGGCCACTGATTTTTTAGAAACATGATGAATATGTCATGTAAAGCAACCTTAGCCTTTTTGGTCAATTTTATCATTACCTTCTTTTGGCCATTTCTGCTTGCTGGTGGTGTCATAAAAGCAGTGTTTTTGATCCTTACACTTCCTTTGGAGTTTGGCACTTTTAAAACCACAACAGTAGAACTTAGGCTCTATTTGATTTCTTATTTGACTTTTAGCTTCTAGGCTCCCTGCTTTCCTTTTTATGATCATTTTGTAGACCTCTGATTGTGCTTGAGGAGTTTAAGAAGCCTTCACACTGATACTCTCTACAACTTGTCCTTCGCTGTAGTGAAAATTGTTGTTTTGACAAGCCATAGAGGTGACCATCTCACGTCATCCTTGAAAACTGTGCTTTCCATTATTAAGGAGGTCTCTCAAAATAAATATTCAATTTATGTTATGTGATGTTGTTGCATTTTTGTCTTTGTGATCTCTTGCATGGATCCCTTACTGGGAAACACCTGTTGTGTCAATTAGTTACAAAACCATTGATACTCTTCAGAATTTATCCCTTTGGTGCAGTGAAACAGTGCTGCCTTAACAAACCTATAAGGCATTCCCTGGCATCATTTTTTTAATCTATGCTTGCTGTCACCAAGGAGGCCTCTCACTTTGATTTCTTGCTTCAATGAATATTTAATTTTTGCACAATTGTGCTTATGTACCACTTTCTTCATGATCCTTTGCATGGGATCTTTGCTGGGCAACATCTTACAAACACTTGGTCATGAAAACAATGATACTCTTTGTAAACTCAGACATGTTGTTTCTCTTTTGCTGTGGATGTCATTGGTGAGTTAGATTTCTCACTTTGCATCTGTTCTGCTGTAAACCATCATAAAGCATTCCTACAGAAATGCTTTAACATGGGCAAACTGTCCTTTTGCAGACTCTATGCTCTGATCTAGGAGGTTCTTCCTTGAAGGCCTTTTGACACCCTTTGGAATTCATGAGCTCAGCTTCTTTTCATTTGATTTCACCTTTCAGCATATGTAAACATAGTGAGTTTAGGAAACCAAGGAAATGCATAACCTAGGAGACCCTATAATGACCTGTTGGGATATATTTTTGGATTGGGTGTTTGGTTGAAAACTTGAATCAAGGTTTGGAGGTGTAAGACAGGGTTTTGATAAACCTTTATCCATTTCCACCCTAGAAATTGAAAATATTTTATTTACCTAAAGAGCCTAGAAAGGGAATTTAAAATCACCATTGCTTGAGGCACTTGGTGAGTAGGGAAAAAAACCAAGGTGTAAAGATTGAAGGCTTAGACAATCAGAAATAGAGTGGTAAAGTTAGAGGTGGCAAACATAGTGACAATGAGGTACATAAGTCCATGATTTGGTCTTCAGGGAGTGATAGATTGGTCATGCTTTGATAGAGTAGTAGAATAGTGAAAAGACTATCCTAAGGGTAATGAAGGTAGTGAGATTCCTAGAACTCACGAGATTCATGAATTTTGTTTCTAGAAATCTAGGATAAGCATTTTAGTCATCTAAAGAGGTAAAAATTACTGATGACTAACAATGGCTCCACTTGGGGAGGGCAACTCCTTTTCAGGAGGTGTCCAGAACTTTAGATCTCTTGGTTTATGAAGACTAATGCCTCATCCATTGGGAAACTTTTTCTTCTTTTCTTTTGCTACTGCTTCCTTGAAGTAGTGGTTTTGATAATCTGAAAGCATGATTAGCTCAACTTCATCTTTACCTACCCAACCTATTTTCCTAACATATTCTCTTCCTTGGGTGCACTTGAATTGGAAAACCCATTGAAATCTTTTTCTTTTTTGAAAACAAAAACAAGCTATCTACTTCTACACTTATTTCTTTCGAGAGTTCAGATTATGCTAGTGAACTCTCCTTATTCTCTACCTAGACTATTTGACTTTCAAGATTAAGCAGTATGATAGACTTCATTCTCTAAGCTATAGACAAGAAATTTAAAACATGATTTGAACCAGGATTAGACAATCTGATTCGTCATGAGTTGTGGCATTGAGACAAGTTGGACAAAAACATTATTTTCATTAGAAAACAAAACTAGAAGGTATGAGTACTATGTTTCATTATTTTCTAATCATCCCTATCCTTCTCCTTGGTTCAGATTTAAGCATGTGGAACCAGTATCTTTCATTCCTAATCTATTTTCTTTTGACAAGTAAATTTTAAATGATTTGACCAACATTCTTTCACTAACTTATCAAAAATAAATTTAAAACATGTTCAGCCATGATTAGGATAGATGACTAAACAAGACATTCTTTTTGAACCAGTAGTGGCATTTAGGCTTGCACACTTTTAGTACTACTATTTTTTTTGGGTATGGGGTTGTACCTTCTCTTTAAATCTGCCCTCTTTTCTATTTTTTCTATGTTTTTGTATTTTTTTTCTTTATGGCCTTTTATCAAAAAATGGTATGTATAATGAGTGAAGGCCAAAAGCTAAGGATCTCCTAACATTCTTTTTCCATTAAGCTCTTGTAAATAGAAATCATAGTTACCTCCATTTGAAAATATGTTATAAGGATTTTCCCAAGAATTTTCAAACAATCCATGTTCTCCTTGGTGTTTATTTTTTGACTCTTGCTCCCCAAATTTGTTTCTGTCAAAGATCTTCCTTAGGTAGAAGAAGTATTCTTTATCATCTTTGAAACAAATGATGATGTCATCAATTTATACCATAGTGAACAAATTGCAAATAGGAGCCATAGTTCTGCGGAAGGTGTCTCCAACACTCTTTAGCCCAGGAAGCATTTGGTTAAATATGTAGTTGCTCCAAGGAAACTTGAAAAAATCTTTAAGATGATTGATCTGAAGTGGTATGATGTGATGTTAACCTGAAAAACTATGATGCAATGACATCCGATTAGAAACCCCTACCCTTTGTAAAGCATGATATATCTTGGGAAAAAGGTATTTGTTCTCCATGGATGTTTTGCCTAGGTACCTAAAGTCTATAGGCATCCTGCACCCCTTTTCTTTCCTTGTCAATGAAATAATTTTCCCAAGGTTTTCATGGTTTTTAGTGAAATAAGACCTCGTAGGAACAATGTCTATGCTATGAGGCTTTAATATTTTACTCCTATATACAAGAGCATCCTGAAACTTATTGCATAACCTTATGTATTTCAATTTTGTGTTTAATGAAAAGGTTCCAGACAACTTAATCATTTTGGGCCTTCCTAAGCTGCCTACATTATATTTCTCTATATCAGTTTCAGCAGACATCCCTTTGGGATTCATAGCAACATCTGTGAGAGTCAACAACTTTTCTGGGGGGACACAAATTTCTGATAATGAGGTGCCTATATAAGGTAAAAACATCATACTTTTTTTATTCATATTCCCAAAGTTTTCTATTATGTGAGAGTATTTCAGCTTTTCTAGATTGGTAAAAGGGAACAGTTGTGTTTCTGAGATTTTTCCTCCCTTTGTCTGGTCTATCTAGGCTACTTACCATATAATTCATGTGAGACTCATGTTACAGTCTCCTTGTTTGGTTAAAAATTGGGATGGTAGCATAAGACATGTCAAGTTGGAGGTTCCCCAGAAGCTTCGCTCCCTAATATCGGGAAAAAAAATGCTATATTTGCAGGGAATGTCAGCCACTACTATGTCCATGACTAGGCTCTTCACAGGGATTTGTGTCAGATTGACACATAAATCTTTGATTAGGCCCAAGCACTTAACTCTACTCGAATCGAAGGAGTACAGATCTTTGTAGGGCCTAGTTATTTCTAAGCCTAATATCTCCATCACTACCTTTGGCATGAGGTTGTGAGAGGCACCAGAGTCTAGCATGGCATTATTATGTAGGATTTTGTCATGTATGTTTAGGCTAACATAGAAAGGGGGAATGGCTCATTCTTGGTATTTTCCATCTACTTTGGGTCAAAATAATAGCTCTGGTTTGTGATCTATCAAATTTAGAGTATTGGTATCATTTCTTATGTTTAGAACTTTCAGAACTTGAATTTGTACATATCCTGAGCTACCAGCTAGTGAGAGGTATGGTTATTTTGATTTTAGCAATCTCTCCTTCAAAACTGAAAGGTACTTGGGTTTTAGACATATTTAGATTAGTTTTATCAGCCATAAATTTTTCTACATTTTTAATTTGATGATTCTGATTTGGGGCTTTAGTCAAAAGAGTTTTCTCAGGGCCACTAGTAGAGGTACTAGGGCAGCTTGTGTCACCCCTTGGTTGGCTAATTTTTTCTTTGTTAGGATTAGTTTTCTTAGCTATGATTTTTTTATTGTCTATTGTTCTTTTACGAATGTTTTCGGTGGTTTTCTGAACAACAGTGTCTAAGTTGTTATTTTTAGAGTTGTTTTTGTTTTTCTTGCTCCTAAGGTCATATTGCCTATGGACTTCCATTATGGCATTTTCCAATCCCAACTCACAGTCTTCAGAGTCTTCATAGCTTTTTTGATTTAGATCTGAGGAGAAGAAACCTTGTTCTTCTTCTGTGAGAAAAATATCACCCTCGTTATTAGAGCCTATTAAGTTTAAGTGATTTTCATCTGGATGTTCAATATATCTTTCCCCTTCATCTACGTAGTTATCTAGGAAGGCTGGCTTGATTTGTTGGTCATTTTCCCTTTGTCTGATTTGGGGTGGATCTCTTCTGAAGTTCTGATTCCGGTTTCTGTTTTGGGGATTTAGTTGGTTCTCTCTAGGAGGTGTTCTTTCATTTATGCTTATTCTCTCCATCATTATTTCCATGGTTCTAAGTAGGTTGTCAATCTTGGAATCATATGAGGAGGTTGAGGGCATGGTTTCATCTTTGTAGGTTACCCTCTTTTATGATCTTAGCCTAGCTCTCTTTTCAATTAAGTTGGCCTCTACACTTATAGCTCCCTTTTGCATGTCTTCTAAAGTTATGGGCTCTCTTTCTCTTAGCTGATAGAACCTGTCGGGGTCAAAACCTTCCAGGAATTTAGCTAAGGCTAGGCCTAGAGGGGGTTTCATGTTTGGTGGTAGTGCATTGTAAACACTATTGAACCTAGTGCAATAGTCTTGGACACTTTTCCATGTTTTTATTTTAAGATTGCTATATTCTGAGAGGATCTAGAGATGGTTTTTCTTAATCTCCTATTTTTTTATGAAAGTCTGGTAAAGGGAAGGGATATCGTGTATGTTGTTGGGAGTTAGGCTTTCGAATCATTTTTTAGCTTCTCTTCCTAGGCTTTAGGCAAACATCCTCATTTTCGTGGTTTCCTGTTCTAATTACCTGTAGTCAAAAACATCATTTAGTTTATCTACATGTTGTTGGGTAGTGGTAGAATCAGCCTCGGTAAAGTGTGAGATTCTGGATTGGTAGTCATTTGGCAAAGGTACCAATGGTTGTGGTAACACTAGGGGTGCATACCATGCTGCCATGATGGGAGCTAATGGTGGATTTACAAGAGGATGGTTTGTGATATGAGATTGAGTGGTTTGCATAGTGAAGATGTGAATGGGTGTGGCAGAAGTACTTGGACCAACAAACTGATTTGAGAAGACTTGGGGTGAAAAGAGCCAAAGTGCTAGAGAAGTTGGAAATCAGGTGGTGTAGAAGGAGAAGCTTCTCCGCTAGGACTTTACTGCAAGACTATGGTCTCAAGGTCAGTATGGTTAATCCTACTTTGTGACTTGGTTCTAAAAAGGTTTCTTATGTGATGCAAGTCAAACTGAGGATCTTGCAAGACTGTGAGCTTTTTAGGTACAGAGCTTTCTTTATGAATTTCCCTAACAGTAGTTAAGTTTCTAGTTTCAGAATTTTTCCACAAAATCCTTCCTGGGTCATCAACTATAGTAGGAGGGTTTGGGTCCGGATGAGATCTAGTACTGATGCTTCGCGAAGCTAGATTTCAAACTCAAAATTTAGAGAGGCTGAAAGTTTTTGAACTTTTCTAAAAAAATTTACCTCTTTTCGTGTTTTCTAAACTCACACAGTGTGTGACTAGGCTTCTAGACTTCTCAGGGTGGATTTGACATAATCATATATGGGTCTATGGACACTAGTAAAGTTAGAAGGCCTACTGGAGGCTAGTGGAGTCGCAAGGTGGATATTTTTAGTTGTTTTGAAGATATGTGTCTATGGTCCACCACCAATACTGACAAGAAACCAATCTAGGAATTTTTTGGGGTTTTCTGAGTTCTCTTAAGTAGCCCTAAGGTTTGTAAGAGTGTCCTACAGCTGAGTCATCATTTTTCTAGGATGGTGAGACAACCAGATTATACTCTTTAGCTATCAACTTGAATTCTCTATGATTTGATAAGTTTTTCTGAAGTCTTAAGGGATGCTTAGATTGTCACTGAAATTAGAGGTGGCATCATGATCACCGTTGTGTTAGTGATAGTGACGAGGTGGTGCTAAATCAACAGATACTCTTTAACAAGGGATTCTTGAGTCCTAAGGGGTACTTATATTGTCACTAACTCAGAAGTTCCCATTGTGATCTCCATTATGTTAGTGATGGTGATGAGGTGGCTAGAAATCATAGTATATTGTTTTGACAAGGGCTTCTGAATTTCTTAAGGATGTCTAAGCTTGTTACTTACTGAGAAGGTCCCACCGTGATCGCCATTATGTTAGTGTCCCATGATTTAGAAGATTGGGAGGCCAAATGCACAGGGTAACATCAGACCAGTATTTGGAGTCCTAGGACCTATCCTTCCTGGACTCAGACATGGCTCTCTCTATTATGCGAAGGATGTGAATTTGTTCGCTTTAAGTGTTTTATTTTAGGCTAGTTGTTAAGTGTAGGTTTGTTGTTTGTTTTGGTTGGGGTAAGATGATCAAGTAGGATAGGTGGAGTGAGAGGTTATCAAATCAATTGGGCTATGGAGTCTATGAAGTCATTGATATCTCAATAACGAATCGGGGTACATCACAGGGAAAATCTAGTGTAGTTAATGGATCTTTAAAGTTTATGTGTGAGGTGAAATGGACATTAAGTATGGGAACCAAGGTAGGGCAAAGGGCAGTTAAGAATCCTTTATCAAATACTTATGAACAGAGAGATCTTAAATATTGATAAGCAAAATATACTAGTCATGAGATAGGGCACACCATTTACTAAATGACAATAAATTTAAACAAATACACATTCAATATATACAATCCAATGGAGCAAATAAAGTAAGACAACTTATCTAACTTCAATGATTATACTTTCAAGATTTTAAAACATATAAGAGAAAAATAGCATCAATAAATGAAGAGGGAACCCCTAAACATCATTCATTAAACTATAAATAAATTTGAGGAAAATTGATAAGCATATACAAAGGGCAAGATCGAAACAAGACCTCTTTGGCTTAACCTAACAATCAATACATCAAAGAGAGATTTCAAGACAGAGTTTAGATAGCATCAAACAAGCAGGGCTTACCATGAATCATGTTTGTAAAATAGCATATTAATCCAATAATGAGATAGACAAGCTTAGGTGGGCCTAAGGAGCAACTAAGAATTCCTTAAACTAACCCAACAGAGAAAAACATGAAGACAATAGCAAACAGGAGAACTGAGGTGCCTCAAACACCATTTCTCATCCTATACTCTTCTGAGCTATTGCAATATAGAAATATGGACACATGATAAACAAGAAAAACATTAAAAAATAAGAGATACATCACCATTAACTAAACTCGGGAATTCTGCAAGCAAGCCTTCATCATTATCAACCAAGGCAAATCATCCATAAGCTCCACAACACTAAATTGTTCTTCAACTTCTAAAAACCATGTATTGCTCTCAAAAACATCAAAAAAACACTATTACAATGAATCTTCATGATTTATATAATAATAAAGGAGGAGAAAAACCTAATAGAGCATCTAGAAGTCTATTTCCTAATCAGAAGTATCTCTATTATCCTTGAGGCCTTACAAGGCCCAAGGGACAAAAATATCTAAAATAAATATGTTTTCGGCCATTTTTAGCAATTAAATTGACCTTTAGGCTCTGACAAGCCTCCAAAAACTTCCCAAATGCACATTTTGACTTGTCAACCACAGGAACGTAGCACTATGTGTCAAATTTGAATTTGCATTCCAAGAGCGTAGCACAGGAACAGAAAAAATGGGTCTTCGTACAACAATGTTTTTAAGGCCTTCCCGATGTCGGATAAGGCTCCATGATGGCTTGTTGGAAAGCCCTGGAAGTATAATTCCTATATAGAGCCTTGGTTTCATGATATTACCTCTGAAACCTATCCAAAAATTGAAAATTCCAAGATTGGTAGGAGCGTAGCACATGTCCTGAAAAGCAGGCAGAATGGTGAAAATTTGGGTGTTTTTTACCCTTTTGGAGGACCAAAACAACTCCAAATGATCTTAAAATTGGTGATAATTATCCTCCCATGATTAGGAATCCAAAAATGCAAGCCTTTCCTCCGAATATGCCCTGAAAAAGAGTGTAGCACCAGGTGTGCAGTGCTCCTAGCCTCAAAATTTGCAAAAAACAAAAACTTGTCCAATTTCTCCCAAATTTGGTGGATAAGTGCCTCATGGGTCCTGGGAGATCTGTAGGGAATATTGAGCCAAAATACCAAGGCTAGCTTGGTCCTTTTCCTCCTTTAGTGCTTAGATCTCAATTTTGGCCCTTTTGAGTTCTTGCCTTGCAAATTGGTCTCTTTGAGCATAATGCTTAGCCATTCTTCTTTGTAGATCCAAGTCTTTATTTTCCTTCTCTAGCTTGGCCTCAAGGTGTATGTTAGCCCTCTCAAGCCATGATTCCCTATCATTGATTTGAAATTGTGTGAACAAATATTTCTTATACATAGCTTCACAGTAGGGTCTTTTACTGTATATTTCACCTTTACTAGAAAGGATGAAACCAGAAGCTTCTGGCCCTCTTACTGGCTCTGAATAAAGAAATATAATGTAAATACTAAATATATCTGATCAATGAAAGTATTTTTTTATGTGCAAAGTATTCATTAATCAAAATTTTATGTGTGAATAAGCAAGTTCAAGTATTCTGCAATGGAAGTAATGTGGTTTGAAGTGAAACTAATGAGTTTTGATCACTGTATAAGTCTCATTGGGAAAAGTGGACTTATGAAAAGTTACTTCTTAATGTAGTAAAATCTGGAAAATAGCAGCAAAAATGCACAGCATAACAGTAAGCATTTGTTTAAGCAGTTCACCCCTCTTTTGGGCTACCTCTGCTGGGTCCAAAAGCCTCCAAATAGGTTTTTCCCTCTTTCATTAATGCTAAAATTAAAAATTACACTGTGTAGAAAGCCTCAAAAGGAAAAATTAGCTGAAAATTCAGAAACAGAGGACTGAAATTAGTATAAATCGACTATTCATTCACCTCCAATGGATGAGTATAGTCCAACACAGTTGATCTTTCACCAAGCCCTGGTGGCTCCACAACCAAAATATATGATAAAATCACTGATAGAGTGCCCTGATGGCTCTGCAACCTATCCCAACAGCTCCAGAATGCTTCAATAGCCCAAAATCAAAAAAAAAAATCGCTTCAATTGGACTTTCCTAGCCAAAGTTATCGCTAACTGAATTTTGTCCAGTTACCCCTTGAAAAGCTCCACTAAATGTGGAGTAACTACAGATAAGCCCGCTAAAAATGGGGTCGGCGCTATAATTTTTTCACACCACCATAACTCCCGCCAGTTAGAGGGGGCTTAAGTTAAGGGCCTTACCGCGGAACCTTCGGCCTATCACTTGAGTTAATGGCGGGTTTCTTAATGTTTAACCATATGATATAACTCCCCGCACCTTCCACCGATCCACGTGACCGAACGTTCAAACTATCATCCAAATGTTTGACGTGCCATTATTTGAAGCCCAGGGTTCCGAAGGGAGGTCATGTCGTGTAGGGGGCTGGCCCCCTTTCGGGCCCCGCCCAAGCCAACATCAAAGCTTAAATATGTATTTGTTGCCATGTTTAAACAAGAACCAATGACGTGGTCCAATGGTTGGGCTGCTCCACTATCATCCTACCGACCCGAGATCGAATCCGTCTGCGACCAAATAAATTTTAAAATGCAATGAAATTTCGTTTGAACTTGGGGCCATGTCGCGGCCTCCGAGCTGGCCACGTGGCGCCTTTTCATTGGCCGCCTGTGGAATATTCTACAGAATATTCTATGGAATATTCCAAGAAATATTCCCAAAATATTCTATGGAATATTCTTTTTTTAATAAAAATATTTTTTAAAGTCAATTTTGGCCATTTTTTTAATTGAAATTGGCAAACTTCAAAGTTGAATAACTTTCTCATACGGTGTCGGTTTTCAGTGTCGTTCGCATCTACAGGATCATTTTTCCGAGCTATTTCCAATCGATATGGTTTGGAACAATTCTGAGCAACTTCATTTTTGAGCATTTTTCTACAAGAGACTTGATCTCCTGATCAATCATGTTCAATTTCTAGTGCAAGGAGTTCTTGGAGAGAAAGTTGTTCCACTTGGGCTAATTCTTCTTCTCTCTACTTTGCCAATACTTTCTTTAGACCCATAGTTCTAGGTCTCCTTCTAGTTTGACCTTCCTCATCACTACTCTCCACATAAGTGCCCATGAATTCTTCCAACTTCACGTGTGCCCTTTGAGCCTCTTTTCGGTACCTGAGTGTTCTTGTTTCATGGATGGCTTATTGGGCACTCATTTGCTTATTTTGCATCTGATAGAAGTGAATGAAATCCTTTTCTCTTTCTAATTTAGCCTACAAGTCCTTGATTTATGTATTCTTGTATTGGAGGAGGGAGTTTGAAATTATTGTTTCATTCTCATCATCACTGTCTATGTGAATGAGTTCAAACTCTCTTTCTTTTTCATGATCTTCCTCTTCTTCTTCCACTTTTTACTTGCCTTTGTCCAATGGTTGAGTTGAAGTAGATGGCAAGGTCCCTTGCCTCTTTGAGACAACAAACACTTGCCTTGATCCTCTTTGGTAAGTGAAAGTACAAGTTTTAACATGTTTCACTTCATCTTTGGTGATATCAAGACTGCTTTCCTGAGAGGCATTTTCACTTTCTCCCATGCTAGTTGTTATCACCAAAATTGGACCTGATAGGCTACTGATCAGACAACTTCAGTGTACCTATTTCAAACCAATCTTTTGGTTGGGGATTAGCCTCCTCAGCCTGAGACGACTCTCTCAAGGATTAATGATATGGAATAATGATATAGATAGATGGCTAACTCTATGTGTCTTGGTTTTGTATGTTTACAGGTTGAAAAGATGGAGGCTTGCTACCATTGGGCTATGGAGTCAGTGACAGGGATTAAGATAACAATAGCTCTTCTTATAGAAGCTGAGGCTTGTATATACTTCAATGAAAGAGTGACACATTCAGGAAAATCCCAATAACTTGAGGTTCAAAGGAAGTCAAAGCATATGATATATGAATTCCGAGTAATGATACATCAAGGTATTGAAAAGGAAATTATTAAAAGGGATTCATCAAAGCTTAACACTTAAGGAAGTCAGAGCATTAATAACCATGAATTCTGAGTAATAGGAATTTAGAAATTGAAGAAAACCTTTCAAAGATAGGACTCAAAAATTCAATTCGCCATATTTCAATACTTAAAGGAAGTCAAAGCATGTTCCTCCATGAATTCTGAGTAATAAACATTAAGAATATGGAAGTAAAACATATTAAAGATAAGAGATAAAACTCATTGAAGTCTACTAAGAATATCAGATGCAAAAAAGTTATGTAGAAATTTGAATAAATGATATATTATTCACCGAGATTCTCCTGATCACACACTATTTTATCTTCATGTACAATACAGAAACTCTTCTACCATTTATCATTAATTGCGGAAATAAGAACAATCGCATGTGCACATTAAAACCATAAACAATCACATGTATGAACACAGTATTTCATGGGAAATCTTAAAGCTGAAAACCCCAACTATCTATATATTATATGTCATATAGATCATGTAACAATCATTATACAAATCTTCTCACAAGCACTCAGCACAACCTCCAATTGCTACACACTAATCAAGCTAAATCTAGAAAAACACATGCTCCAATCTCTGCCACCTGATAGCCAGCCTCTATTGCGTAATCAATTCTGAAGAATGGCTCATAAATAACTTTGAACCACCTGGCTTGTGCTGTGCAATCCTCATGGGCTTCTCCAATCACTAGTTGTTGCAAATATGCAACAGTATAGTCACAACTGATAGTTAACCGCGCTTTCACCTATCTCTGCACTGGTCTCCACTGAAACTGTCCATGCACTGAAGTTAACTGATGTATTCTTTAGTTGATTAATGATTTTATAATTAGTGAATTAATTAATAATTAATTCACACCACTCATCACTAGTGTATTAAACAGTTAGACTAAATACAACTAGCTCAACTATGTTTAGATTAGTTAAACTGAACACAACTCCATTAACTCCTCAATCAAATCCACCAAACTCTGTCACATGAGTTCTAACTAAAGTATCCATGCAATAGCGTAATTCCTTCTGTCAGCTCCTGTGCCACATCTATGCACTTAATTGAAGTGCTCCAAGAGAATAAGGTAATGTTTATAGTCCAAATATTATTAAGAGCTAATAATATTCGACATATCTATTTTTAGACTGGAAATCTAAAAATAGATTCCGCCCAAAATGTCTAAAAATAGAAGTCCATCTATTTTTTCCCGACTTGACCAACCATTCATAAATAGCATCCTACAACTCATAGAACATGATCCATATGTCTAAAAAATAGACATAGTCTAAAAATAGACTTTGCGCCAAAAATAGCCTGCGAGCCCACTTAGTGAAGGCAACTTCTTTCCACTAAGCTCATCATCTTGTTGCAATCTCAACACTCCCTCTCAATAAGATAAGGATTATCTGCCACCTCTATCCTGCCTCTGTGGTATTCGAATTTGCTCCTGGTGAGTGCCTTCGTCAAGATATCAGCATCCTGATCCTCCATGGGAATGTATGAAAGTAACATGATCTTCCGCTACACACAATCTCTCATATGATGATACCGGATGTCAATGTGTTTAGATCTATCATGAAATATTAGATTAACCAAGAGTTTAATGCAACTCTGATTATCACAATAAATCACAGTAGGATCTAAGTGTGAACCGAATAACCCGACCACGATCTTCCTCATCCATATAGCCTCGCATGCAGCCAAACTCACTGCCATATACTCGGCCTCTGCTGAACTGAGTGCCATGGATATCTGCTTCATGCTGTACCAAGAAACTACTGTCGACCCGATACTGAAAATCCCTCCAGATGTGCTCTTTCTGTTCGTTGGGCTCCCTACCCAATCTGCATCTGTGAAGCCACACAGCTTCACCTCATCTGACTTTTTGTACCATAATCCATATCCCGATGTGCCTCTGAGATATATCAATACATTCTTGACTGCCTTCCAGAAGAGCTTGGTAGGCTTAACCATAGCTTGTGAAAGCTGGTTAACAACATAGCATATGTCGGGTCGTGTATTGACCAGATACATAATCATCCCCACCAACTGTCGATAAACAGTGGCATCCACTACCTCCGCCGAAGTAGCATCCTCCTTCCTCCAACCACCAGGAAGAGGAGTATTAACAGGCTTGCAGCCATGCATGTTGAACTTCTCCAGTATATCCCGGGCATACTTACCCTGAGAAACAAATATTCCATCACTGCTTTGCCAAATTTCCAATCCCAGGAAATAATGAAGGAGGCCCAAGTCCTTCATCTCAAACTCTTTTGCAAGATCATCCTTGCATGAGAGTATCAACAGCTCATCAGCTGTCAAAATCAAATCATCTACATAAAGTACAATGATCAGCAACTTACCCTCCACCACAATCTGGTATAGGTTAGGATCCGCCTCACTCTTGGAGAATCCAAGTCCGGTGAAATAACTGTATATCCATGTGTACCAAGCACGAGGTGCTTGTTTCAACCCATACAGGACTCTCTTGAGCCTGCACACATGCGACTCACTGTTGAAGATCTCGAAACCTTTGGGATGTTCTATGTACACCTCCTCCTCAATCACCCCGTTGAGGAATGCATTCTTCACATCCATCTGATGAATGTGCCACCCCATCTGCGCTGAGAGAGAAAGAATCGTTCGTATGGAAGAATACCTTGTGACAGGTGCAAAGGTTTCCTCATAATCGATCCCCTCAATCTGTGAAAAGCCTTGGGAAAAAAATCTTGCCTTGTACATCTCCACGCTCCCGTCAGCTACCTGCTTCACTTTGTAGATCTATCTCGAACCCACCACTGATTTCCCTTCCAGCCTTGGGACAATCTCCCATGCACTGTTTCTGAAAATCGAATCATACTCTTCCACCATGGCATCTACCCATGCGGGATCCTCCACAGCTTCCTCGAAAGAGGATGGCTCCGTCACGATACACTTGCTCATAAGAGCCATGTATCCAGTATACCGGTCAGGTGACTGTCTTTGTCTGCGCTGTGATGTAGGTGCTCCTACAACCTTCTCTGCATCTTGAGCCAGTCGCTCAGCTTCTGTAGTGCACTTCCACCCTCCGATGGTTGGCGCTACATGAGTGGTCTCTTCCACTCCATGAAACTCCTCTTGTGGCTGATCCACATCCTGAGGCTCATCCTTAGGAACTAATAGCTCCTCATCTGCATGCAAGTGTGGCTCCCTCTCAAGCGAACACTTCATGGATTTATCCTCATGAAATTTGATATCCCGTCGCACAACAGTCTTGCGACTTTCTGGAAAATACACCCGAGAGTTGTGGGGCATATCAGTGTACCCCACAAATATCCCAACCTCTGCGATCGGCTCTAGCTTCTTCCTGGCATCCTTCGTCACATGAATGTAAACAAGTGAACCAAAAATCCTCAAATGGGAAATATCAGACCTCTTACCAGAAAATGCCTCCTCGGGTGTACTCATGCCAAGTATCCTATGAGGACAATGGTTCTGCACATATACTGCAGTATTGCATGCCTCCACCCACAAGTGTATGGGTAGGCCTCGATCACGCAACATCGCCCGTGCAGCACCCACGATCATTCTATTCTTCCACTCAGGAACCCCATTCTGCTGTGGGTTATGAGGTGCTATGAGCTCTCTTCGAATTCCTTCTGCACTGCAAAAGTTCTTGAATTCACCAGAGATTAATTCACCACCATTGTCGCTCCTAAGAGCCTTCACTTGCTTCCTCGATTCTTTCTCAGCCAGTGCCTTCAACTCACAGAACTTTGAGTATGTCTCACTCTTATTTTGCATGAAGAAGATCCAACACTTACAAGAAAAATCATCAACAAATATCACATAGTACATGTTCTTTGCTATCGAAGCTACTGAGAAAGATCCACACACGTCTGTGTGAATTCTCTCAAGGATCGTCGTGGCGAGACTATCCTTCTCGTGAAAGGTGGCTTTCACAAATTTTCCCAAGGTACACCCCTTGCACTGATCTGACTGCGCAAGAGTGCCTTTAGGAAGCCCAGTAGAAATCTATTGTAGTATCTTCAAAGCTCCATG
The DNA here is from genome assembly GCA_034641835.2 of Pinus albicaulis. Lineage (NCBI taxonomy): Eukaryota > Viridiplantae > Streptophyta > Pinopsida > Pinales > Pinaceae > Pinus > Pinus albicaulis. Next base: position 833,822,527 of record CM076576.1, read on the forward strand.
GTGAAGGTGGCCCAATCTCCGATGCCACAACTCGCCATCATCCCAACTCACCACTCCTTCTTCCTTGCCTACCATTGCTGCACAGCCATCTACCTACAATTGATAAAGGTTCTTAACTCGAACCCCTATCCTCCGGGTCTCACCAGTTGCCTTACTGCGCAGGAAAGCCTTTCTCTCGCTAAAGACAACATCATATCCCTTGTCTTCTAACATCGCCACAGAGATAAGATTCTTCTTCAATCCTGGAACATGCATCACTTCCTTCAATACGAAGGGTTTACCAGACTCCCTCTCAAAGGAAATGGTACCGATACCGGTCACACTGTATCTACCATCATCGCCCATCTCGATGTGCACTCCAACATCGTCTATCTAGATCGCAAATCTCGATCTCCTGTCATGTGAAAAGATGCACCACTGTCAAGAAACCACACTGAACCCATCACAGTTGAGACCAAGCATGCGATCAGCAAAAAATCCAGCTCAAACTGTGAGGCTAAGGCCTCTCCAGCTGCAGATCCAGAAGCCTGCTTATTTTTCTTCTTCTATGGACAACTAGTGGCGTAATGTCCATGTTGGTGATAGTGAAAGCACTTCACCTTGGACATGTCCTGCTTCTTGCCTTTCGCACCGGATTGAGAAGAGTTATTCTTTCTCTTCCCCTTCTTTGCTTTGGCAGCCAAAGCGCAATTTTCTTCATCAGAGTTCTTTGATGAAGATTTGTCCCTGGTACTTCGCCTTATCTCCTCTTGCACAAGATCCGACCAAAGTCGCTCCCATCCTGGAAATTTCTCCCGACCATTGACAGAGTCCTGATAGGAATGCCAACTCTTCGGTAGCCCAAGGAGAGCCAAGCTCACCAAGTCCTCATCGTCAACAGTAACCCCCACACTTCCTAGCTCATCCCTGCATTGGATGAACTTCGTGAGGTACTTGGGCATACTATCGCCTTTCTCCATTTTTATGTTTCTGAGTTTATCCTTGAGCGCCAACTTCCTCTGATCGCTCTTGATTCGGAATAAGTCTGTCAACACTTTCCACATCAAGAATGGAGAAGCCTTAGCATGAAGCCTGGATACTATGTGATCCTTCACACCTTCCAATAGAATTCTTCGACACTTTGCTATCTTCTTTTGCCATGCGTTAAGTACGACAACATCGCTAGAAGTAGGTTTTGGAATTTTTGCATCTATGAACTCCTTCAACCCATTTTCATCCAGCATTGCCTCCATCCTGTCCTTCCATGAAATATAATTCAAGCTACCTTCAAGGGCATACTCCAATCGCAATATGTTGAAAGACATCTCAACTTCGACACCAATAAAACACTGCTGCAAATTTGAACTCCACCAGCTCAAAACTCAACCGCTTCAATGTTTGCAATTGCTCCAATGATCAATATCGCTCTGATACCATGTAGAAATTTGAATAACTGATATATTATTCACCGAGATTATCCTGATCACACACTATTTTATCTTCATGCACAATAAAAAATCTCTTCTACCATTGATCATTAATTGCGGAAATAAGAACAATCGCATGCGCACATTAAAACCATAAAAAAATCACACATATGAACACAGTATTTCATAAGAAAGCTTAACGCTGAAAACCCCCAAATATCTGTATATTATATGTCATAGATATCATGTAAAAATCATTGTACAAAGCTCCTCACAAGCTCTCAGCACAACCTCCAATTTCTACACACTAATCAAGCTAGATCTAGCAAAACACATGCTCCAATATCTGCCACCTGATAGCCAACCTCTATTGTATAGTCAATGATGAAGAATGGCTCATAAATAACTTCTAACCACCTGGCTTGTACTGTGCAATCCTCATGGGCTTCTCCAATCACTGTTTGTTGCAAATATGCAACAGTATAGTCACAACTGATAGTTAACCGGCTCTTTCACCTATCTCTGCACTGGTCTCCACTGAAACTGTCCATTCACTAAAGTTAATTGATGTATTCTTTAGTTGATTAATGAGTTTATAATTAGTGAATTAATTAATAATTAATTCACACCACTCATCACTAGTGTATTAATCAGTTAGACTAAATACAACTAGCTCAACTATGTTTAGATTAGTTAAACTGAACATAACTCCATTAACTCCTCAATCAACTCCACCAAACTCTCTCACATGAGTTCTAACTGAAGTATCCATGCAATAGTTTTCTTCACTTAACCTCAGAATACTGACCTCTTCACAAATTCGTAAATCCGACACACTAATCAAGTGCTCCAAGAGAATAAAGATAATGTTTAGAGTCCCAACATACAGAGCTAACAATATTCAAGATATCTATTTGGGACTGCAATCTAAAAATAGATTCCACCCAAAATGTCTAAAAATAGAAGTCCATCTATTTTTTCCCGACTTGACCAACCATCCACAAATAGCATCCTGAAACTCATAGAACATGATCCATATGTCTAAAAATAGACATAGTCTAAAATAGACTTTGCGCCAAAAATATCCTACAGGCCCACTTAGTGAAGGTGACTTCTTTCCACTAAGCTCATCATCTTGTTGCAATCTCAACAAGTTAAACTGCTTCTGTATATATCAGTCAATCTAGAGCTTTGCGAAAGTAGTATTTTGATAACATTTTCCAACCTGTAGGTTGAAACTAACATTAGCATGTATACATTGGGCAATATGGATTCAAAGAAGTCTCAGAAAATCAGTGAATCTAATTGACATGGAAGTTGAGGCACATCAAGGTTTTTAGTCATGAGACACACACTTGAAACAAGTAAAAACACATTCAGTCCATTTATAAAGGAATTCAGAGCATCTTGAAGATGCATTCTGAGTAATATAGATGAAAACCACTGCAAATAAGATATATAATAAGTACTGATAGAGTAGGAAAACACTAAACACCCCTTCTAAATCTCAAGTTGGTCAAATAGAAGCTCTCTACATTAGCTGAAACAGTCTTTTTACAATATGCACCAGTTTTGCCAAAAAGTCTCCAACCCTTTGCTAATTCGACCCCTTGGTCTTTAATAGACATATTAAAACATGTGATGATCTACCTGTAGGCTAGATACATCAAATTTCCAACTACTGACACCAACTGACACCTTGCATAACTGTAAGATATGGAATTTATTACATAAAGACACCTAATCTACTTAACATTCCTAATCCAAAAAGGACTCAAACTGCTTATTGTTATCTAAAAAACCTTATCCACCTACATTTACATAATTTTCCAATTGTAACAACAAATAGCCGAATTTGGATGATGGGCTTCAGTTCTTTATGTCCACTTTGTTTGACCTCCACAAAAACAGGAAAACATACCCTGTTTTTTAGGCATCACATCCTTTGCATTCTTTGAACAATTTGATCAGCAATTAAGCTTGATTTCGTGGTCCTTAGATGTTTGATATTATATTAACATGTATCCTCACCTATCCATAGCCTACAGCATGTCATCACCATTTCCAAAAATTGTTTAAGAAAGCTGTAATAAACTACGCTACGAAAACACAACAGTTTCGTAGCACCTTTGAAAAACTGTCATTTCAAGTCTTAATTCTTCAAAAAATGAATCCTTTACACTTGAATCACTTCCCTTACCCCTTAATACATCTCCCATATCAGTTTCAACTCTTGAATCACTCTTCAACCTCTCAAAAATTGACCAAAATGAGCAAGAAAAGAAGCTACAACAGTTTCGTAGCGCTTTTCCGCTTTTTTACACTGAATGCACTACGAAACTGCTGAGTATGCAGATTCTTCCAATTTTTTCCAAAATTTAAAGTGTGAATGTTAAAAAAGCTTAAAATAAACCTGATTTCATCATATCACTTAAAAAACAGAGTCATTCTAGCCTTCTTGAGGTCCTTTCTTCATTTGCAATAGGTTGGCCTATTCAATTTTTCCTGTTTTTTCCTGAAAAATAGGCCTTGGGACAGAGCCTATATATATTAATACATGATTTATTTTGATACAATGAAGGAGGTTTTTGTAGGCCATGATGTCTTGAATAAAAACCTCTTCTTCTTTTTTGAAACACATCTCCTTCTGTCTAGAAACTTCCTTTGACAAACATGTGTAAAACAGGAAAACTCTGTTTCTGAAAATAGAGCTTCAATGAAATCCTTTTATTGCCCAACTTAAAACACCTGTGAGAAAATTGAGAGAGTCTTTTGTAGCTAGGGGTGGGATGAAAAAAAAAGTCTTTCATAATTCCAAAATACTGTTTCATCTGGCTATAAACGGAAATTTAAGTTGATTGCTAAACAGTCATGTACAGGACATTTTGTAACAGCAATTTCGTAGCGCATTTTAATTTATAACTTTATCCCACCTCCTAATGAATTTAAAGAAAATGAGAGAGGTTCTTATAGTTAGATCTGTTATGAAGGAAAATCTCTTTCATATTTCTAAAATTCATTTTCATTTTCTCAGAAATTGCCTTTGCAATTGACAGCTACAAAATCGCGCTTTCGTAGCGCTTGTAGTGTATTTTCTGCATTTTAAGCTATGAAAGTAGCAGTGGTTTTGTAGCGCAAATCCTCTTTTTTGAACTAGCTGTGCTATGAAATGGAAGATTCTTTCTAATTGCGGAAATTTAACCCGAAACCTTATGGATTGACCCCTAGATGGAAAATGTTACTATTTGATCATGGAATGGACCTCAAAAGACTCTATTTGAATCCAATGATGACCTTTAAACTTACAAAAACGCTAACCTACCCTTAACCAAATCCTAAAATGACTTTCAAACCCATTTTAGACCATGATAAAAAAACAGAGTTGACACAATGATGTTTTGAATTTTTTTTGGGTGATAACACTAGTATCACTACCTTGATCTTCACCCTTGTCATCTTTTTCCATGTCCTCTACATTGTCATCTTCTTTGTTGTGATGGTTAGAGGTGTCATCATCACTTCTTGGTGCATTTTCATCGTCTTGGTTTCCCTTTGAGGTCATGCGATCAATGTTGTTAATTTTGTTAGGGTTGTGAGTCATTAGGCTTTCTTCATTATGACTATCATTAGCCCCTTCACTATTTGGCCCAATGTCTTCATTATTTGGCGCATTATCTTCACTTTCAAACTCTGCATCTTCATTCTCTGTATTATTGATTGCATTTTCTGTGGGGTCATTTTCATAGGCATCTTCATTATTTTCTTCATCTTTTCTATGCCCACTGCCTTTGCCTTCAGATTTTTTTTCTTCATTATCACTACTTTGTTCATGAACACTGTCATGATCTTCTTCTTCACCATGATTGTCATTTTCTGCCTCATTATGTGTGTCTATACCCACACTGATTTGCCCACTATATTCACTGTTTTTCCCACTGCAATTTTCTTCAAAATTTGTCTCTTCTTGACTATTATTTTCATCTTTGTCACTGCTCCTTTTATCACTGCTATTCTGCTCACTGTTTTCTTCTTTACCTTAATTACTTGGCTCATCAAAATCTGCCTCTGTCCTTGGGTTGTCATTGATTTCCTCATCTTCATCTAGCTCACTGCCTTTGACTTCTTGTTCACTTTTTGGTTCACTGCCTTTGTCACTACTTTTTTCTTCATCAACACTTTCTTCTATTTCTTCTTCCTCATCACTCTCTTCACTTTCATCTTCCTCTTTGTCATCACTTTCTTCATGACTTCCATGTTCATCTTGGTCACTATTTTCTTCCTCTTTGTTATCACTATCTTCTTTGTTACCTTCTTCATCATTTAGCCCATTGCTTTTGTAACTGTGTTCTTTGCTGCTTTCATTTGCCTCCTCTTCACTGTCCTTGGATCTTCTCCATCATTTACACTTTCTTCACTTTCATTTTCCTCCTCTTCATCATTTGTTTCTTCTCCTTGACTGTCATTTTCTTCTTGACTGTCATGTTCCTCCTTGCCACTACTTTCTTTATGTTATGAGGCTTTAGGGGAAGGTGAAAGAGGGAGGTTTGTTTGGGGAGAGGATTCATGTGAAGAGGATGAGTCATAGTCAGTGGAGGGTTTTGGAGGTGTGGGAGGAGGAACTTGAGATGATGATGGAAAACATTGCAAAGGAAGAGGCTGTGGGTTTGTGAAAACATCATGGGTGATGAAAAATTCCCATGGGATGCCTTGTTGCTATAATTGGTGTAAGACAATCATCTTGATAAGGGAATGATGAAAAATACTTAACATTTGTTGGGAGGGAGGCCTCTTTTGCACAATGGATGACATTTTATCAATACTTTTACAAAGGTAGTATGGAAAATGTAGCATCTTGGCCATAGTGAAATGCGTAAGTAGTCTTATGTGGTAGGAATAGACTCTAGAAATCCTACCCTCATAGGTGAAGTATTTCATAGTGATTTTCATTAAAGGAGCATATCTGTCCAATAAAGAAGAAAAGGGGAAAATGGTTTTGCAATCAGCCTGGCAACTTGGTTTTAAGAAGGGTTGATAATGGCTTAGGTCCAGATACACCTGTTTGAACCATTTTTCCCCCATGCAAGGTATTCCAGTGGCCATAGATATTGCATTGGTGGTCAGCTCAAAATTCACTCTAGCTAGCTGTACTTTGTGGTCATGGAGGTTAAGGACAAAAATTTTAGTCAAATGAGGGTGACTTTGGACTCTCTGCACTTTCTCACATAACTCATGCATCCTACCTCTTGGAAATATGAAACTATAGTAGGAGAGGGTGTCAATTCTTTAGTGTTTACAGGCTCAAGCCTATTTTCTTTCCCACCCTTCCTTTGCTGCTCTATAGGCCTTTGGCCTCTCTCGCCACTATCAAAACTGCCTTCTCTAGGCATTTTTTCTTTTTTCCATTACCTTGAAATCTAAACTTAAAATTTCTTGTGGAATGATTTCCCTTACCTTGAAATCAAAACTTGAAACTGCTTGTGGAATGATATGAAGATGGTGAGTGAGATGGTGAGGATGCAGTGGTGTCAAGGCTTAGCAGTGTGGAGGTCATTTCGTGTAAATGGAGAGGTTTATTTGGCAGGAAAATTACTTTTTAGCATGGAGACCAAGGATTTCCTTCCCCTAGGGTTTCTAGCTTTCTTTCCAAAATCACCCTTTAAAACAGCATGAGAGGGGGGTATAAACTCTAAATACCTGTTATAGAAACTCGGAATAGTGCCCAACAAAAATTTGGAGAGATTATGAGGCAGTTGGAGGCTCATAATTAACTTGAGAAAATCATGACTGAATGCGCAACATAGGAGTGTAGCTCGGGTGGCCTCTGCACGCATAAGCGCGTAGAGAAGTGGACCCTGCACGCAACTGTCGGCTGCCTCTCGGGCAATGTTGAAAGTCCCAACGCGTAGCGTGGGTGAACCTGAACGCGGGTGGGTTAGGTTTGAATGGTTGGGCGCGTAGCGCAATAGAGCCTGCATGCAGCCTGGTCCAGTCAGGCAGCTACTAAACGGTCGGGTGCCTCTGCACGAGCTTGAACAGATAGGTGTGCAACACAGGAGATGTCGGGCATTCATGCATGTGCAGGAGCGTAGCAGGATGGAGTTTTCAGGCAGGCGTGAACGGCAGGGTGCCTCTGCACATCCAGGACTGTAGCAAATGTGAGCATTGGGGATTCTATCGTGCAGGCCTGAACGAGACCGTGTGTAGCTATTCTGGTAGGGTTGGTCGGGCGATCGTGCACGCGACAGACACGTAGCGTGCCACTATAGGAGCGTAGGAATGTGTAGAAAATTTCACTAGCAGAAGACACAGGCGCGCAGTGTGGTTCAACTAGAGCATAGCGCGGTTCAACAAGAGCAGAGCGCAGGGATTCTCTTGCCCAAAATTTCACTAGGAACCCCAATTTTTGTGCTTGGGAGTTTTTCTCTCTTTCTTGCATATGAAAAATGTTTTGAATGATAACCTTGTGCTCTTTATACCCTTGCGAAAAATAATAATAACAATAATAATAAAGACCAAGAACCCACTTTACTGATGTTTGATGTTGGTATTTTATCTCCTTTGCTAACATTTCCTTTTTCCTTTTGCAGGTGGTGTTTTAAGCAATAAAGTGGCCTTTGTGGGTGATATTTAAAAATTGATTTCATTCTCTATTTGGCCACTGATTTTTCAGAAGCATGATGAATCTATCCTATACAACAACCTTATACTTTTTGGTCAATTTTATCATTACCTTCTTTTGGCCATTTCTGCTTCCTGGTAGTGTCATAAAAGCAGTGTTTTTGATCCTTACACTTCCTTGGAATTTGGCACTTTTAAACCCTCAATAGTAGCACTTAGGCTCTATTTGATTTCTTATTTGACTTTTAGCTTCTAGGCTCCCTTCTTTCCTTTTTATGATCATTTTGTATACTTGTGACTGTGCTTGAGGAGTTTAAGCAGCCTTCACACTGATACTCTCTACAACTTGTCCTTCACTGTAGTGAAAACTATTGTTTTGAAAAGCCATAGAGGTGACCATCTGACATCATCCTTGAAAACTGTGCTTTCCATCATTAAGGAGGTCTCTCAAAATAAATCTTCAATTTATGTTATGTGATGTTGTTGCATTTTTGTCTTTGTGATATCTTGCACGGATCCCTTACTGGGAAACACATGTTGTGCCAATTAGTTACAAAACCACTGATACTCTTCAGAATTTATCCCTTTGGTGAATTGAAACAGTGCTTCCTTAACAAACCTATAAGTTATTCCCTGACGTCATTTTTTTAATCTTTTCCTCCTATCACCAAGGAGGCCTCTCACTTTGATTTCTTGCCTCAATGAATCTTTAATTTGTGCACATTTGTGCTTATGTACCACTGTCTTCATGATCCTTTGCATGGGCTCTTTGCTGGGCAACACCTTACAAAAAATTGGTCATGAAACCACTGATACTCTTTGTAAACTCATGCATGTTGTTTCTCTTCTATTTTGGACGTCATTGGTGAGTTAGGTTTCTCACTTTGCATTTGTTCTGTTGATAACCATCATAAAGCATTCCTGCAGAAATGCTTTAACATGGGCAGACTGTCCTTTTGAAGACTTTATTCTTTGATCTAGGAGGTCCTTCCTTGAAGGCCTTTTGACACCCTTTGGACATTCATGAGCTCACCTTCTTTTCATTTGATTTCACCTTTGAGCATACGTAAACATAGTGAGTTTAGGAAACCAAAGAAATGCATAACCTAGGAGACCCTATAATGACCTGCTGGGATATCTTTTTGGATTAGGTGTTTGGTTGAAAACTTGAATCAGGGTTTGGAGGTGTAAGACAGGGTTTCGATAAACCTTTATGCATTGCCACTCTAGAAACTGAAAATCTTTGATTTACCTAAAGAGCCTAGAAATTTAATTTAAAATCACCATTGGTTGAGGCATTTGGTGAGTAGGGAAAAAAAGGTTTAGGTTATTTGGAAAACCAAGGTGTAAAGATAGAAGGCTTAGAAAATCAGAAATAGAGTGGTAAAGTTAGAGGTGGCAAACATAGTGAGAATGAGGGACATAAGTCCATGATTTGGTCTTCAGAGTGTGATAGATTTGGCATGCTTTGATAGAGTAATAGAACAATGAAAAGATTATCCTAAGGGTAATGAAGGCAGTGAGATTTCTAGAACTCACGAGATTCATGAATTTTGTTTCTAGAAATCTAGGATAAGCATTTTAGTCATCTAAATAGGTAAAAATTACTGATGACTAACATCCTAGATAAAACGGTACCAGTCATCAACATGCTTGGATTGATCGAGGAACAAGGGATTCTCTGACAAACGAATCCCCTTTGGTTATCACAAAGGATAATAGTGGCATCTAGCACATGCTCGAACAACTCACGAAAGAGCTTTCACAACCAAGTGGCTTCACAACAGGCCATACACGCTATAATGTATTAGGCCTCAGCGGTGCTCAAAGCTACTGACTTCTGCTTCCTACTCGAAGCAGACCCAAGTGAAGCAGAATCTAGATGTTGTCTTGTGATCCACCACACTGCCAACCCAATCAGCATCAGTATATCCACGGAGTCTCAAACTCTCGGAAGTGTGTCTCACCCCATGGTCTATCATGCCCCATATATATCTCAAGATTTTCTTGGCACCAACCTAGTGAATGTTATGAGGATCGACCATGTGTTGAATAAAAGTGTTCACTGCACAACATACGTCTGGAAGGATGTTCCCTAAGAACATCAGGGCCCCAACGAGTTGAAAATGCTTAGTAGGATTTGTTGGCACAGGCCCAGCAGCGCTGCCACTCAACTTCTTAAATTTGATCTCCATCGGTGTCAACACAGACTTACAGTCCACCATTCAAAATCTTTCCAGCAGCTTCATAATATATTTTCCTTGAGAAAGGAAAATCTCACCAGGTCTCTACCAGACCTCTAGGCCTAATAAGTAATGCATTATTCCTAGGTCCTTCATCTCGAACTTAGAAGCGAGCTCTCTCTTACACTGATGAATGAGAGGGTCGACACCTTTCACGAAGAGATCGTTCACATAGAGAACCAGAATGAGAGGTTGTTCTCTATCAACCTTGAAGAAATTTTTTTGGATCAACATTACTTCGAGTGAAGCCCAGCTTCATCAAGTAGCTATCTATCCTCTCATAACAAGCCCTGGGGGCTTGATTCAACCTATAGAGGGATTTCTTCAACCTACATACATGATTATCTCTATCCTGGACTTCGAACCCCAGAGGTTTCTCCTCATGCACCTCTTCCTATATCGAACCATGCAGAAAAAAAATGATCTTCACATCCATCTGATGTAGACAACATCCTTGCGTAGGAGCAAGGGCAATAATAGATCGGATGGTGGTATACCAGACCACAGGTGCAATTATATCATCATAGTCTACGCCTTCCTTTAAAGAGAATCCTCGGGCAACAAATATTGCCTTGTACTTTTCATCACTCCCATAAAATCCATGCTTGATCTTATAGAGCCATTTCGAGGTGACAACAACTTTGTCCTCCGGTCTTGGGACCATATCCTAGACATCATCCTTCATAATGGAATCATACTATTTTTTTATAGCATCCTTCCAGACTTGATTCTTTACAACTTCTTCAAATGATCCAGGTGTTACGTCCCCATAATTTGCTATATTGGTGAGAAAAAATGAGCAGGCATAACATCAGACCAGTCTTTGGAGTCCTAGGACCTAGCCTTCGTGGACTCAAAGAGGGCTCTCTCTATTTTTTGCAAAGGATGTGAACTTGTTTTCTTTTAAGGTTTAATTTTAGGCTAGTTGTTAAGTTTAGGGTTTGTTTGTTTCTTTTGGTTGGGTAGATGATCAAGTAGAATAGATGGAGTGAGGAAATATTCAAGTCATTGGGCTATGGAGTCTATAAAAAGTCATGGGAAGTTCAACAATGAATCACGGTGCATCACAGGGAAAATCTAGCATGGTCAAATGGATTTTCAAGGTTTGTGTGAGATGAGATAAACATCAAGTTTGTGAACAAAGTAGGGCGAAGGGAAGTTAATAATCCTTTGTCAAATAATTTAACAAGAAGGGCCTTCAACACTATTAATCATAAATAAGTAATCATAAGATAGGGCAAACCAATAACTCTTTGATTCAACTGAAGCAAATAAGTATTTAAGATAAACAATCCAGTGAACTATAGAAGGCAAGAAATGTATTTAACTTCTAGTGATTTCACCTTCAAGGTTAGAAAAGCATTAAAGATAAACATATAACATTAATCAAAGAAGAGGGAAATCCTAAACATCATTGATCATAGCCATAAAGACCTCTAGAGAAAATTTTCAAGAATGGACAAAGGGTATAATCGAAACATAGCCTCTTTGGCAAAACCTAATTAGTGATACCTCAAAGAAAGATCTCAAGAATAGTGTTTTGGTCACATCAAACAAGCAGGGCTAACCATAAAACATTCTTGATGTCTACTATATTGAACCATTTATAAGATAAACAAGTTTGGGTGGCTCTAGGGAGCAACTAAGAATTTTCTAAACTGATCTAGCAAAGGAAAACATAGAGGCAGTGAAGAACAAATAGAGCTAAGGTGCCTTTGAAAAACATTTCTTCGTCTAAAACCTTTGTCCTACTGCAATATAGAAGGATTAAAAACAATTATACATACGAAACCAAGAAATAAATAAAATCACATCACCATTAACCAAGCTCAGGGATCCTACAAGCAAGCCTTCTCCATCATCAATCAAAACAAGCCATTCACAAATTCAACAACACCAAATTCTCTTTAATCTCCAAAAAACTATGTATTTCTCCGAAGAGTCATCATATGAATTTTTTTTACAATAAGGCCCTCATGATCTATTTATATAGCAAAGGAGGGAAAAAACCCTAACCAGGGTTTGAAAATGTCAAAAGCACCCATAAATGTCATTTATGCCTAAGAGACCATGCAAGACCAAGGACATAAAATATCTCATGAAATAAATACAAAAAAAACTCCTAACACCTAAATTTGGAGTGATTTGCCCCAAAAAACACTAAAATATCATTTTTCCATAAATAAGTGTGTTTTTTTTCCTTTTTAGCCAAAAACGCAGCACAGAGGTCTGAACGCATAGCGCCTACATGGGAAAAATTGGGTCCACTTGCAGCCAAGTTTTGATGACCTTCCCGATGTCGGAATTGGCTTTGTGATGGCCCATTGGAAATCCTGGTGAGCATAATTTCCAAAAATTCCCTTGTTTTTCTGATTGGGCTCCATTAAACTGTCTAAAATGTAAATTTCCCAAAGCTTCTCTAGGCATAGCGCCAGGCCTGAAAATGATGCAGAAAGGTGAAAAATGGGGTGTTTTTTAGCCTTTTGAGGGATAAAAAATGCTCCAAATTCTCTAAAATTTGGTGAGAATGTTGTACTTGAGTTGAGGATTCCAAAAATGCAAATTTTTCCTCCTGAGGATTCCCGAGGTGAAAGCATAGCGCCAAGTATGTTGCACTTTCAAGCCTCAAAATTTGCAAAAAAACCAAAATTTGTCAAAAATTTCCCAAAATTGGTGGATATCTTCCTTATGGGCTTTGAGAGGCTTGTATAGAAGTTTCAGCCAATATTCCAAGGTTTTCTTGGTATTTTTCCACTTTGAGTGCTTGTATTTTGGCATGGGCCTTTTTGAGCTTAGCCCTTGCAATTTGATTTTGCAATGCATAGTGCTTGGTCATCTTCTTTTGGAGGTCAAGGTCCCCCTTTTCCTTCTTTAGCTAATTGTTTTCATTATTATAATACTCAATTTTATACATGGCCATGCCAAGGCATCTTTCTAGATCCCTAATTTCTGCATCTTTGCTTTGGAGCAGTATGCTAGTGGCCCTCTCCTTGTCTTCATTTTTATTGTCAAGGTCAATGATGTCAAATTATTGTTCAAGCTCGTGCTTACCTTTCTTACCTCTCTTCACCTTTTGTTTTCCTTTATCTAGCTACTTGGTTGAAGTGGGAGGCATGGTCCCTTGCCTTTTAGAGGAAAAAAACACATGCATTTCCCCTCTTTGGTATATCAATGGAAAAGGTTCAACTTTGCTCACTTTGGTGTTTTCATCATGGATGGCATCATTTGTTTCCATGTCTTCCTCTTCATTACCCTGACTGCTGCTTACCTCATTACCTTCCACACCAGCCTCACTACTAGCCTCTTCACTAATTTCTGCACTTTCATTTTGCTCCTCATTGTAGCTGCTTGCCTCATCATTGCTGTGACCTTTATTTCCATTATCAGTCTCTTCATTTTCTTCACTGTTTTCATGACTTTCATGACCATCATGACTGTATTCTTTGATATTTTTATCCCTGGTGTCACTGTTGTCATTTTCCTTGTTGTCTTGTTCCTCACTGATGCTTGCTTCAATTGTGTCCATGCTATCTTCAGCCTCTTCACTTTTTGCATTCTTATCATCTTCATTTTCCTGGCTGATTTCTTCATCTTTTGCCTCATCTTCACTGTCATATACCTCCATGCCTTCTACTTCATTGCTAACGTCTTCTTCATCACTGCTTAATCCATTTCCACTGTCAGCTTCTTCATTTCCTTCACTGTTATCATCTTCCATTGTTTCCATGTTTTTTGCTTCTTGTTGGCTTGACTCATCATCACCCTCATCTTCATTTTGGTTTGATTCATTGTCATCCTCACCCTCATGGTCACTTGCTTATTCACTTCCACTTCCTCCTTGATCTAAAGCATTACGAGAGGATGAGGAAGGGAGGTTTTCTTGAGGAGAGGATACTTGTGTAGATGATGAGGCATGATCAGTAGGAGGTGATGGAGGAGTAGAGGGAGAAGGATGAGATGATGAGGCTAAATTTGGCTAATGATGGGGTTGTGGGCTTGTGAATATTTCATGAGCAATGAACACCTCCCATGGTATGCCTTTTTGCTCCAACTAATGGAGCACAACCATCTTGATCAAGGAGTGATGGAACAAACTTTTCATTTGTGGGGAATAGTTCCTCCTTTGTGCTTCTGCCTCATAGGCACTTTATCGCCTTCACTGCTAACACTCCCTCCTTCTCCCGACATTTTGATTTTTGTTGCCTTTAAACAACCCTAGGCTTGCTTGTGAAACTTGATAGGATGAGTGAAATGGAATAATGATGAAAAGCAATTTTTGTAAGTGAGTGAGAGGGAGGTGTAGGTGTATGACTCATCTCCCTTAAGCTTTGATGAAGGGTAAACTCAAACTTGCTGTAATTACCCTACTTCACACCCTTCTTGACTGGTAAATTCATGCAACTTTTGGTGTCTTTGCAGGTCCTTGGATGCATCTTGGAGGTGCTCTTTTGTGGATTGTTTTACAATTTGAAAGTGGAGGAGGGTTTTTGGCGAAGGCGCAGTGCCTAAACACATAGTCAGGTCTCTTCTGCCCTACGGGGAGTGCCTGGATGCATTCCTGGGTATCAGGCCTCCTGGGCATAGCACCTGCACGCATTCAGGCCTGTCAAGCTTTCGACCGTGTTGCGCCAGCACGATGCCTTGCTTGTCAGGCTCTCCAATGCGCAACGTCGACACGTTCACTGTGTCTGCCAGGCAGTTCTGGGCGAATGGGTAGCACCCATTTGAAAACGCAGCGAGGTGTAAATTTACACTATGGGCGCTGAAATCGTAGCACCTACACGAACGCGCAATGCCGGGCAAACTCACCCAATATTTTCACTGAACTCGGATTTTTCCCCTGAAGGTTTTTTACTCTTTTGCAAGTGAAAAATGAGCCAAGTGACAAACAAAATGACCCTTTATAGTCTTAGGAAAATAAATTTAACCTTTGTAGACCCAATTTCTAATGTTTTTAGTCTCTTTGTCACTTTCACTGATATTATTTTTAATTTTTTGCAGTAGGTGGCTTAAAAAAATTCAAATGGTCCTTTACCCTTCTAACAATTTTTCTTTGTTGCTCTTAAGTTTGCTGACATGGTGAAGTTTGACTTCTTTTGGCCTATTGATGCCGTTAACACTTTGTTCTGCAGATCTTTGTTTGAGTTACATGATTTACTGTGTTTTAGCTTGTTCATGTATTTCAATCACTTTCAGTCAATAAGTGTCATGAAAACCTTGAAATGACTCTCTTCCCTCTGATCTTTGGAACATGCTAAAATCACTTTGACAAATTTAGACACTTGCATGGTGGAAGAATCTTTAAAACTTCTTTGTTCTTACCTTTGAAATTAAATTTCATTTTTCTTGATGGGTGACTGAGAAACTTGTTTTCATCTTTCTCTTTGATCTCTAGGCATGATAAATCCATCTTTGACAAGTACCATAGCCTTCACAATTATGTATGTTATCTCCTCTTTTGCCCACTTATGATTTGCGGGTGCCATGACATACTGATTTTAACCCTGTCTGGTGTCCTTGGAGTTTGACACATTCAGTTACACGAAAACAACCTCATGATTAGCTTCAATTTCCATCTTGGAACTCAACCCTATGCTTTTATTCCTTTCATTATTGAGTGCAAATGACTGATAATGAAAGCTTGACCTCCCTTTCACTGATACTCGTTTAATTTTATTTCTTTTGAGGCAAGAGATACTTTACCTTGGAAAACCCTGGAAGTCACCTAAAACAGTCTCTTCAAACCTTCTATATATTTTTATCATGGATTCCTATCATCTTCATTTCATCTTCCTTTCCTATCTTTCCAAAAACTTAGGTTTCTGGGCTGTTTGAGAAGAATTATTAGTGTTGTCTTCTAAGTTCTCTATAGCCCTTTCAAGTTCATTCATTTATGTTCAGTTCACCTCACCTTTTTCCCTTTTTCATCTTTATTTCTAAAAAGTATCTTCCATGTTTGGTTGTACTGGCGTGCCTCTATCCATGTGATTTACTGCATTGGATCCTTTTTTGGCACACTATTGGCTCAACCAGGCTTATAAATCCTGATTTCTCTTTGAAGATAGACTGCTCCCTGTCTCTTGGCCTGTGAATTTCTTTAATGAGGAGCAGGCCTCTTCCTTTACCACTTTTCTACTGATAGTCACGTTGACACTCCTGCAGAAATGTCAAAAATGAATAGTTTCCCTTTGCAGATCTTGGATTTGATAAGGTGGTCTTCCTTGGAGATTTTTCTGATCTATCTTGGACAACAAGTGTTGTTGTTATTTCACATTTGATTCAGCTTTTAGCCCATGAAAAACAGTGTTTCAAAACACCAAGGATAACCCTACAACCTATGAAACCCTAATGAACTAGTGGGAGGCTAATTTGACTTGGTATTTCACTGAAAGCTTGGCTTGGGGTCTTCAAGTGTAAAACAAAGTTTTTGAAAAATTGATGTATTGAAGATCCAAAATCTAATGTACTAGATTTATCTAGAGAGCCTATAGATATAGTTTTGAGACCATCAATGCTTGAGTCATTTGGTGAACATGGGAAAGAGTAGCCTGATTGGTAATCCTAGATGGTGAGTGGAGGGGTGAGGCAAAGGCAAAAAAAAGTGTTGAGGTTATGGGTGGGAAAATAGGATAAAGATGAATGGAATGAGCCCATGAGGTGTCCTCTAGGAGTGGTAAGTTGACCATGACATGATAAAATAGTGAAATAGTGAAAAATTTATCTTAAGGATAATGAAGGCAGTGAGATTTCTAAAACTCAAAATATTCATGAATCTTGTTTTTAGAAATCTAGGACGAATATTTAGTCATCTACAAATAGCCAAAATTAATGATGACTAATAGTGGCTCCAGTTGGGAAGGGCAGCTCCTTTTCAGGAGGCGTCCAGAACTTCAGATATCAAATCTCTAAGTTTATGAATACCAGTGCCTCATCCATTAGGAAAATTTGTCTTCATTCATTTGCTAATGTTTCTCTTGAAGCTATGATCCCAAGAATCTCAAAAACATGATTGCTTCAACCTCATCTCTAACTACCCATCATACCTTTGCCTATCATTTTTTTCTTCTTGTGGGTGCACTTGGACTAGCAAACCCTTGAAATACTTTTTTCTTTTGAAAGCAAAACAAACTATCTACTTGTACCCTTATCACTTCCAAGAGTTCATATTATGCTAGTGAACTCTTTTATTCTCTACCTAGATTGTTCATCTATCAAGATTAGGTTGTTTGATAGACTTCATTCTCTAAGCTATTGACATGAAATTGAAAACATGATTTAAACCAGCTACACAGACATTATTTTTGTACAAACAAAACTAGAAAGTATGAGGGGTGTGTTTCATCATTTGTTAGTCATCCCTATATTTCTCTTTGGTTCAGATTTGAGCATTAAGAACCAACATATTTTCTTCCTAATCTATTCCTACTGACAAATCAAGCTTAAATGATTTGACAAGCCTTCTTTCACTAACCTATCAGTAGAAATTCAAAATATTTTCAGCCATGATTAGGCTAGATGAATGAACAAGACTTTCTTTTATCAAAAGTAGTGGAATTTAGGCTTGCACACTTTCAACAGTACTCTTTTTTGGGTATGGGGTTGTACCTCTTCTTTTCATCTGCCCTCTTTTTCTTATTTTATCTGTTTTTGTTTTTTTCATTTTGGATCAACATTCTAAGATTAAAAACTAGAAATATGCTCATAGTGCTGAGCTTATTTTCATTCCTATCTATCCTTATTTACATTAAACTCCCTTTTCCAATATAACCAATCAAGAAGATGATGCCATGAGTGATTTTGTTTCAACCCTTGGAGTGTGGTGAAAAAATCAAAAGGCCACTCCCACCTCAGTAGTGTTTGAAGAGTAGAGCCTAAAATTTTCTTTAAATCTTGCATCAAACTACTCCTGACATGTTTTACTCCCTATTGTAGCCACTACAACACCACCCAAAATTTTAGGTATATTTAAAATTTCGAGTCCCCCTCTGCTCACTTAGTCGTTAAGGTCTTTCACCGAACCTGCAGTTAGTGACATCCCAGCGACCTATCCCCAACCCCTCATGAGTTGTCTCGACATCATGATCAGATGTTGTTGTTGCAATCACGCCATGTGCGAAGGATCGCCATGCATACATTCGAATGGAAAATTGTGTGTATTTACATTAAGAGCACTTGCATCATGGATTGTCCAGGCACTCTGTTTTAGCACTTCGCCGAGCTCATAGTCTAATATTTATTATTTGGGGGGCACCATTCTCTAAAATGTAACTGTAAACTAATTAGTGTTATAACTTTTCGTGCAAGCGATCCCACAGATGATATACCAAATAATATCACCATAGCATTGGGAGGAAGAGATTGGAACCCAGCTAACAAGAGCACAATGGTTAGGGAAGTTGTCAATCACGAGGAAGAAGACCCTCTTACAAGAATACAAACAAAGTGGCAAAGCTAATGTTTGCTTGGACATGCGGTCTGGGGAAAATGATGACAGATAAGGCTATCATTAGATTCCAAAGTGAGCAACAGTCACGGATGCTTAAGAGTGACAAATACACTCTATCAAATGGAGAAGATGACATCCTTACTCATCATGATGTTACTCACTCAACTCTTGACGACCTTGAGGATGAGATTGTTTGAAGATTAAAATGATGATGACACAATTACCAGGAAGCTACATTTTTTTGGGGGTACCGATCAAGAAACAATCCCAATGCTGCTATTTTAGAAGGAGACAAAATAAGCATAAACTCAAAAGGGAATTTTTGGAGATCCTACACAATACCATCTAAATGTCGATGGGTGCACACGAAGGAACATATTTCACCACTCCAACAAGTCTAGCCTGAAGTATAGCCCGGTGAACAAAGCGGACTCAGAAGATCTCCCTAGAGAATGGCAATCTCATTCAAGGCGTTCTAGTGTCGGGAAGCAGAGCGAAAAAACACATGTGGGTGTGGCAAGCCAACGACAGAGTTTCAAATATGTGAACGTACCTTTGAGAAGCAACATCTATTAATCCTAAGCTACATAGTGTGGAATTATTTATGCTGCAAGGAGTACATGTGGAGGAACGAAAGGGCCTTAAAACCCCAGTCTCCTTTGCTCTTACATGTCCATAAATATTGTCTATGCGAGACCATAAGAGATGGAGAATTTGAAATTGAACCAAAAAGGTCATGTTTAAATGCATACACCTGTTGGTAGCCAGGCACATTGATGCATATGCAGAGAGAGTCTCTAGAACCACAAGATAGAAAAGGTTAATATTAAAAGGGCCATCAATGTGGCTTGAGTATTAGATTGCAACTCTTGATCTTTCAAAACAAGAAGCATTCATATGATCAATGTTGTATAATTAAAAAAAGGCACGAAAGCATATGGTTTCAAAACCATAGGAGATGGTGGAGTACAACCATGCGGACAGTTTCAAATGAGCGCAAAGGTTTCTATGGCGAGTTTTCTATATATATATTCAATGGTCCAAAGTCGTGTTTCCACATGGCGCCATGCGATCACTACGATTGAATGTTCAATGTTTACGTTGCATGGAGCCAAACATAAATGTTTATATGTATACGTGGCAGTCAAACCTTTCAACTAAAGCGTGGAGAATAACTACATCAACACGTGCAAATGGATGCAAGCTTTACGGTGATGGAGTTTCGAACTACGGTGAAATGTTTGGAGTGGAAATAATAGTGGCCAAATTCATAAAGCGGAACGTTACAACACTCCTACGACGGCAACGTTATAACAACCATCGAGCAGTTATGATCAAAGAATTGCAAGACTATATGAATACATCAGCACAAATTTTTTACCTATGGTAAATGTTTGGAGCATATATTTCACAGTCAAACATATGTTTGAAATACGAGCAGAAGGTTCTGACAAGGCCACGATGGCAATAATGGCCCAAATAAGGATATAGCCACAAATTCATGTTAATCCATACCCACTGTGTTAAACGACGAAAAGTTCTGGTTCAAAACCATATCGGCCAAGACTGATATCACAGGATAACGTATCCATCATACAATGAAACAGGAAACATCAGATATGAAGCAACTAGTTGGCAAGCTTTCCTTAGAAGGTTTCCACGCAATTAGTATGCATGTGTCATTTTTTAAGGTGGATCGAGCGTTGCACCAGAACAAAGCACGATAAAAGAAGCAGTTCGATGCCTATGCCTGCATGCAATAAAGGTGAAAGACATTGTGTTGCGCATCACTGGACAAAGAAACAAAGGTGGGGTATGTGGACGTGCAGCTGACTTCAACGATAGGAGCTGAAAGTCTGGTGCAGTTGATAGCAATACAGACAGGCAACAACTTACGATTGCATTCGATATCAGATGATTGAGACCGCAAAGGGAGGTCGCAACTATCCATTTCTCACTGCACGTGCTTGAGGTCGTTGAGTCGCAACACATGCTTCCACGCATGAAATGCGATCATGCGACTATGCGACCCTGCCGAGGTCGCAAGGTCGCAAAAGAGTATGTTCGAGGTGATAGACCTCTACTCCAGAAGTGTGACCTCCCTCGGAGGCAGATACCCACGCCCATCTGAACGTAGAGCTGCATTCTTGAAACGAGGTGGGCACGTGCTCGATTTATAGGCATAAATGTAAAACCTTGACGACGTCCAAAGGATTAAAATAGGGGCGGAGAAAACAGTAGCTCTTGCACCAAACAGCGTTCGCTCTATCACACTTACAGTCTGTGCATTAGGATCAAAATTGACAGGAACTAAAGAACGAAGGATTTTCATTAATGGAAAGCGGAAACGTTGTAAAACATTATGGTGCGTTGATAGTCATAAAACAAACCAGAGTTGTTACTAACGGTGCAGAATTACAACGTTGCTGAAGGAGGTTATGATATGGTAGGTTGCCAGGTCGCAGAGATGAAACATCACCCAGGGCTGCGACTTAGGGGTTTTTGCGACCCAGCGACCGCATCAACCCATGGTCGCAAGTCGCATGTCTTCCCAGGTCGGAGGGTCGCAGAGTGATATGCCCATGGAGAGCTCCGACCCAAGGAAATTATCTGAACTTGCGACCCCATCAGAAAACGCAGATTCATCTTCCACGTGTCTCATTCCCCGTCAAAGCTTCTGATGTTGTTCATGATGAGCTGGATAGCGTGAATACCTGCTCTCCATGCTGCATCACATGGATGTATCCTGCCCAATGCATTCTACCATGCACCAGTGAAAATTGTGTTGCTACGCGTAAACGAGGGAGCGGGAACTATAAAGTTTCAGTTTCACACGCAGGCTGCCCAATGCATGCTGCCATGCACGAGAAATAATCGCTAAATTCTTAGGCATTTTTAACTCTGTCCAGAGGCACTGAAAACTGGCATACCAAAGCGAGTATCGTCCTGTCAGCGAGAGCATATGGTTCGATTGCCAAGCTGATAGCATTCACTGGTCGAAGCAGTCTGGCAGTGGAATGTGAATCGCATAAATCACCTAGGAAATGGTCCCCTAGCAACTGCAGCATACGATATGATCCTTTGTTATCCGGTGTCACTGCCACATGACTTGTGCGCATTCTGTTGGGCACCTAGACCGCATTGTTGTTTGGTGTTTTAGAAGGGAATGAGAACAGGGCGATTGTTACCAAGTCAAATTTTTTGGGTCGCTTGATTGGGGATTCATATTCGGCTCAAAATCGCACCTGAACTTGACACGCTTGCACTACTGCTTAAATATTAGTGGCAAAGTCGTGTTGATTTAAATATTTCCGATTGCGCATGAACGAGCCCGTTGAACCACCCAAGAACCCAGAGAAAGTTTCGCTCTCCTTTTCATCATCGTCTACACTCTCTGCAGATAGGATTTTATCCTTAGCTCGACAAATGGGAAGGGCGATCAGGATGTAACAAGATCGATAATACTGTTTTGAAGCAAAGGGTTAAAAAGAAAAGTTGGAGGAGAATCTTTTTCATATATGCGACTTCCGCGATCCTGTGCGAAGATCAAAGTTTCACAACTCGCACAAATTGTTTGAAAGGTTTGTTTCCCTCAACAGCAGATGTGGTATTATGATTGCCTCAAATTATCGACAATGGAACTATGTCAGAAATGAAGACGCCCCGTGAAGAAAACAGCTTTCGTAAGCCACCTATTTTGGTTATGGCCTGCACCCAAATAGGAAACTTCCCATACCAATACCAATCAAAGCGCAGTAATCAAAGGGGCATAGGGAAAGCCTACAATAAGCTATTCTCTTTAATGACTTAATGGCACAACATTTGACCACACAGGGGTAATACAAGGAAACAAAAATGCCCATCCAAATTAAGAGGACTGCTAGCTCTCTCCAGAGGATGCGAAGCTGGGTTTCAAATCAACCTCAAAACCTCGTGTTATGTGGATATGACATCACTTAGGTAGATGGAAACTCTTGTCTCATGGCGAGAAGGCTCGAGAGGCCGGCAGAGAACAAGGATGATATCTCTGAAAGAGAAATGTAGAAGGGATGACTGAAGGTCTAAGGTCGCAAATTTTCTCAAGTCACCAGGTCGCATAGTCGCACTCCCTGTTAAAAGCCCAACGGCGGGACCCAGCGACCCAGTGACTAGGTCACAAGGTCGCATAATCCGAGCAGGTTGCAGGTCACACATTTTCCTAGGTCGCGAGGTCGCAAATCCAAGGAGGTCGCGAGGTTGCAAATCCAGAGAGGTCGCAGGTCATGGATGGTCTGAGGTTGTGAAGTCGCAAATCCAAGGAGGTCCCAAGGTCACAGATTTGCTTGAGGTCGCAGGTCGCAAATTTCTCCAGGTCGCAAGTCGCAGAATGGACTGGGTCGCAAGGAAACTCAACAGTTAGGAAGGCAAAAAGTTAGGGAGTCCAAAGGGCAGGCTTTGCTCTATAAATGCTTCCTTCGGGAACTTGTAACGGATCTTTGTTTGGGACTCGAGCTGAGTACACTGTATTATCTGGATTATACATTTGAGTATTAATGGAAGCATTTTGAAAAATCCCTTTTGTGGATCTAGTGTTGTTTTATGTATGAGCACTATTGAGTATTATGTTTTTAGTTTCTGAACATCTTTAGATTAAGGGAACTGTATCTTTAATTCATATCACAATTGCATAACAGTTTGCTGAGTATGTTAATGGTGGTTGAGTTCATTTCACTTTCTTAACGAACGCTGATGGATTTGTTTATTAGCATTTTTTTTACCATTTAAAACTTTTAGGAAGTGAAAGGCGTTCTTGCCATGAGGAATTATTTCCTTTGTGGTTAGAACAGTCTACAAGAGTGACCCAAATGAAGTGTTGTTAACAACACTTCCTTCGGTCTTCATGCTTTATTATTTCCTCTTGCTACTCATAGTGTCGTATGTACATTTAATGCATCAATCATATGTCTTGTATTATTTGATTAGGTGTGTATCCACTGTTTTATAGAGTTTAAGCAAGACGCAAATAAAGCAAAAATCATTGGTAGCCAGACCCACACCCCGGACGGGATCCCTGGTCCAAACGGTTCAAGGTCTAATTGGGACCTTTTACCAGGGAAATCCCCTGCTATTGGCCGGACAAATTTTCCCGTCAAAAAAATTGGCGCTAGAAGGAGGGCCAGATGACAAGCTGAGCCCTTAGAGCCTGTAGTTAATCTCATATCTGTAATGGCTCGTTCCCAAATCATTCTCCCGAGATGTTTGTCGGAGTTTTATGAGCCTCGATACTTCATCCCCGATGAGCTTATGTATCACTTGTCCCAACTAAAATTCGATGGTGAAAACGGAGTGTCCATAACCCAACACCTTTTAGATTTCTATGACTTTGGTGAGCACTACGAAATTGAAAATGAAGGTTTGATATGTTTTCTTTTTCTCCTCACCCTCAAAGGTCGCGCTAAGAAATGGTGTTGCACATTGCCGGAAGCTTCCATCCATTCGTTTGAACAACTCGCCAGTGAATTATAACGATCTTTTCACAGGTACGATTCTCAAAGTGTATTGATAAAGCTAAATGACATTAGAATGGAACCTCAGGAACCTCTTGATGAATTTTCTATTAGATTTTTTCATTATTGTTTTGAGTTCCCTGAAAAGGATGTCGATTGGGAGTTGTTAAGTGAACAGTTCAGCTATGTGATTCTCGTTTCCCTTGAAAAATTTCAGTTAGCAACCCATCCTGAGCCTAGTGTTCCCTATGACAACCCTCAAGTCAACGGCTGTTCAAACTTTGAATCTTTCACGCACTATGTCAAATCAGAGGTTGAAAATGATAGTGGCTCATTATCTCTCCCGGTTCATGAAACCTACCTCGAGCCCACTCGATGTCTCACTGGACACAGTCCTAAATCTGATTCGCATACTGCTTATGAATCGACTCCTATCCGGGATGAAGTAGATTCCCTTACATGGCCTGCCAGGTCATTGTTTTCTCTGAATAACATGGATGCACGTGTTGGAAAGCCTTGTATGGCTAACGCCCCTACGACTCAATCCGTTCGTTCATTATTCCCCAATTTATTTCGCGACCCTGCCACACCAGTAATTTCTTCGAGACATTCAAATTTTTCTTATACTGGTATTGGCGACAATCATAAGCACGCAGATGGTGTTTCGCAATCATAGTTCAAAATCGATGAATATTTTAGACCTGATCTTTCTCACTCAGAATCTTTAGATAGCCATAGGAGCGATTTCCTGTCTGGACAACCTCAAGATGTCTTCTTTATTGATCCATCCCAGTCAATAACTCCCGTGGAGCCTAACATACCAGGTCTGAAACTTGATCAAATCGATAGTCACAGTGATCACTGCTTCTATGAAAACCTATCCACTAGTATCGCTAAGGACTGTCACTTTTATCTCGTTGCCGACTAGATGGAGACACCTGAATTCGATGATTCGCTTTGGGAAGATTCAAGTACCCATCAGAAAGTCGAAGCGCTTTAGCTTCTGCCAGCTGTTTCTGAAATGATGATCCCCAAATACCACGCTCCTCCCAGCATAACCGCGGTAAATCCACCCCACCCTGGCAAATCTAAAGAATATAATATACCAATCTATCAATCTGTCAACGCACAAACATTTGACCAAATTGATACAAAGCCCACTGACATCTTGCAACTCACCACAATCCATGACCACATCCATTCGCCTGTTGATCTCGCCAAACCATCAAAGTCGGGCAACCCCCCGCTCAAAGTTCCGGGGTTTGATCCTCATACCCTTGACCAAACCCAGCAGCAACCCCGAACTAGGGTTTTCAAAACTAGGGTTTCTGCACTCGGATGCGCAAGCATTTATAATTCGCCTGGCACATGCTTATTGTTTCCATTCCATAAAAGTGATGGTGCTCAACACCACGATGAGATTTTTCGGTCAACTCAACCAACCCTATTCAGTGGATGTGCCTACAAACAGGCAATATCTTACCCCCCCCCGGTCAGACCTAGGATTGTGCATGAATGAATGTGTGTCATTTATAAATGTTGAGTTTCAAGAACATATTGCTGTGTATCGAGATAAGAGTGGGATTCAACTTACACGATCTATTTTGGCGTGTTCTTTGGTAAGTATCTATGATCATCTTGTCGTTGCACCTGCTCCTCAAGTAAGTTTTGTTGTTACTGCACTTTTTTGGATACTAGCTCTGATCCTGATCATTGTTGTCATTGCAGGAGGCGAACTAATGCAGTGGCTGCACTGGAAAACTGATTTTACATAACCCGGTCACCTCATGGGTTAAAATAGCGTTTAGGTGTAGGCTAGCTAGGACCTGTTAATAAAAATTTGTTAGTTCAAGGTTTTTAATTAGATTTACTTGCCAATTTTTTTCGTTATAATTTAAAGAGTGTGTCTGCTATTTTTGTTTTACGATTAATATCTTAGGCATCGTCATGTTACAAGTATTTTCCACTCATTTCTTTTTCAGTTGCTTGTTGCTGCTTAAATAATCACTGCTTGTATTGCGCTTCTTGTCCACCTACAACTGGTTGATCTTTCTCGCACATGGCATTGTAGTGCGTATTGAGCCTCACCTATTACATTGTGTCATACACTGTCTTCCTCACATAATTTCCGCAGATTGTTGATATAGCTTTGAAAAGATTCCACATATCGCCTCTCACTGCATGAGCCCTCATTGAAACCCTACCACCTTGCGGACTTGTTCTGCCTCGATTGCTGAAACAATAACCCCATTGTTTGCGTGAGGTTGCGATGGCTATCTCAAAAGGCAGTTTTCTCTTAGGACAAGTCATCGAAGTCGCATTCTCAACAAGATGCCTATGAGTCTAAACTTATTTAGTCGGGGAGATGTGAGCCGGTTGCTTGTGGGAGACCTAATGAGTTTGAGTGGCCTATACCCGTAACCTGAGCCTTGTACCCGGCATAGTCTTGCACACCTTAATGATCTATTTTGCACGCTTCGCCTATTGTGGTGAATGGGATGTGAAAGTTTGGCACAAGGGAAAACCCAAATCAGGATATCTTTTAGTTTCTGTAAAACAAGAAACAACCTCTCTTTCTCGTAAAATAAGTGCCACGAGCACATGACAATAAGTGTTGCAAGCACATGAAACAAATAAGGGTAAAGGATCGAGAAAGGCTTCCTGCGCAGAGAGGTAATGCAACGACTCTGCCGAGGTACTAACCAGGCTCGTTGGCAGCGGAGCAACGTTTGTGATTTCTTGAAGTGACTCCGCTGGGGTACTGTCCAGGCCTGCTAGCAGCGGAGCAATAATGGAAACTTACTTTAAAAAATCCTGAGAATAATAAACACACTGCCTTGCTCTTCACATCATCAACAAACTATTGGCGTCTGTGAGCTCTCTATTGATGTGTTCTGATTATAGAGACCTAGTTGAGGCACAAGGATTGGGCATACCTGTAAAGGCCAAATTAATTCAAAGGGGCCCCGTAGAACTTGTTCAATATTCCCTTGCATCACTATCTTGGCTTAGACTATTGCTGTGATTTTGACAGAGATGCTGGATTCTACCAGTGGTTCGCCATTTGTTGTAGCTGCTACAACACCACCCAAAATTTTAGGTATATTTAAAATTTCGGGTCCCCCTCTGCTCACTTAGTCGTTAAGATCTTTCACCGAACCTGCAGTCAGTGACATCCCAGCGACCTATCCACAACCCCTCATGAGTTGTCTCACCATCATGATCAGATGTTGTTGTTGCAATCACGCCATGTGTGAAGGATCGCCATGCATACATTCGAATGGAAACTTGTGTGTATTTACATTAAGAGCGCTTGCATCATGGATTGTCCAGGCACTATGTTTTAGCACTTCGTCGAGATCATAGTCTAATATTTATTATTTTGGGGGCACCATTCTCTAAAATGTAACTATAAACTAATTAGTGTTATAACGATACGTGCAGGCGATCCCACAGATGATATACCAAAGAATATCACCATCGCATTGGGAGGAAGAGATTGGAACCCAGCTAACAAGCGCACAATGGTTAGGGAAGTTGTCAATCACGAGGAAGAAGACTCTCTTACAAGAATACAAACAAAGTGGAAAAGCTAATGTTTGCTTGGACATGTGGTCTGGGGAAAATGATGACAGATAAGGCTATCATTAGATTCCAGAGTGAGCGACAGTCACAGATGCTTAAGAGCGACAAATACACTCTATCAGATGGAGAAGATGACATCCTTACTCATCATGATGTTACTCTATCAACTCTTGACGACCTTGAGGATGAGATTGTTTGAAGATTAAAATGATGATGACACAATTACCAGGAAGCTAAATTTTGGTGGGGGTGCTGATCAAGAAACAACTCCGATGCTGCTATTTTAGGAGACAAAATAAGCATAAAATCAAAAGGGAAGTTTTGGAAATCCTACACAATACCATCTAAATGTCGATGGGTGCACACGAAGGAACATATTTCACCACTCCAACAAGTCTAGCCTGAAGTATATCCCGGTGAACAAAGCGGACTCAGAAGATCTCCCTAGAGAATGACAATCTCATTCAAGGCGTTCTCGTGCCGGGCAGCAGAACGAAAGCACACATGTGGGTGTGGCAAGCCAACGGCAGAGTTTCAAATATGTGAACGCACCTTTAAGAAGAAACATCTATTAATCCTGAGCTACATAGTGTGGAATTATTTATGCTGCAAGGAGTACATGTGGAGGAACGAAAGGGCCTTAAAACCCCAGTCTCCTTTGCTCTTACATGTCCATAAAGATTGTCTATGCGAGACCATAAGAGATGGGGAATTTTAAATTGAACCTAAAAGGTAATGTTTAAATGCATACACCTTTTGGTAGCTAGGAACATTGATGCATATGCAGAGAGATTCTCTAGAACCACAAGATAGAAAAGGTTAATATTAAAAGGGCCATCAATGTGGCTTGACTATTAGATTGCAACTCTTGATCTTTCAAAACAAGAAGCATTCGTATGATCAATGTTGAATAATTAAAACAAGGCGTGAAAGAATATGGTTTCAAAACCATAGGAGATGGTGGAGTACAACCATGAGGACAGTTTCAAATGAGCGCAAAGGTTTCGATGGCGAGTTTTCTATATATATATTCAGTGGTCCAAAGTCGTGTTTCCACATGGCGCCATGCAATCACTGCGATTGAACGTTCAATGTTTACGTTGCATGGAGCCAAACGTAAATGTTTATATGTATACGTGGCAGTCAAACCTTTCAACTAAAGCGTGGAGAAGAACTACATCAACATGTGCAAATGGATGCAAGCCTTACGGCGATGGAGTTTCGAACTACGGTGAAACGTTTCGAGTGGAAATAATAGTGGCCAAATTCATAAAGCGGAACGTTACAACACTCCTATGACGGCAACGTTATAACAACCGTCGAGCAGTTATGATCAAAGAATTGCAGGACTATATTAATACATCAACGGAAATATTTCGCGGTCAAACATATGTTTGAAATACGAGTAGAAGGTTCTGACAAGGCCATGATGGAAATAACGGCCCAACTAAGGATACAACGACAAAGTCATGTTAATCCATACCCACTGTGTTAAACGGCAAAAATTTCTGGTTCAAAACCATATCGGT
This sequence comes from Pinus albicaulis, assembly GCA_034641835.2. NCBI lineage: Eukaryota > Viridiplantae > Streptophyta > Pinopsida > Pinales > Pinaceae > Pinus > Pinus albicaulis. The sequence goes on from CM076576.1 coordinate 833,851,840, forward strand.
TGAGACTGATATCGCAGGATAACGTATCCATCATACAATGAAATAGGAAACACCGGATATGAAGCAACTGGTTGGAAAGATTTCCTTTGAAGGTTTCCATGCTATTAGTATGCATCTGTCCTTTTTAAAGGTGGATCAAGCATTGCACCAAAAAAAAGCATGGTAAAAGAAGCAGGTCGATGCCTATGCCTGCATGCAATAAAGGTGAAAGAGATTGTGTTGCGCATCGCTAGAAAGAGAAACAAAGGTGGGGTACATGGACGTGCAGCTAACTTCCACGATAGGGGCTGAAATTCTGGTGTAGTTGATAGCAATAAAGACAGGCGACAACTTACGATTACATTCGATATCAGATGATTGAGACGACAAAGGGAGGTCGCAACTGTCCATTTCTCACTGCACGTGCTTGAGGTCACTGAGTCGCAACAAATGCTTCCATGCATGAAATGCGATCATGCGACTATGCAACCCTACCGAGGTCGGAAGGTCACAAAAGAGTATGTTCGAGAGGAGCTGCGACCAGTTTATTTCCCCGACCCAGCGACCTCTACTCCAGAAGTGTGACCTCCCTCGGAGGCAGATACCCACGCCCATCTGAACGTAGAGCTGCATTCCTGAAACGAGGTGGGCACGTGCTCGATTCATATGCGTAAATGTAAAACCTTGACGATGTCCAAAGGATTAAAATAGGGGTGTAGAAAACAGTAGCTCCTACACCAGATAGCGTTCGCTCTATCACACTTACAGTCTGTGCATTGGGATCAGAATTGACAGGAACTAAAGAACGAAGGATTTTCATTGATGGAAAGTGGCAACATTGTAAAAAATTATGGTGCGCTGATAGTCATAAAACAAACCAGAGTTGTTACTAACGATGTAGAATTACAGCGTCGCTGAAGGAGGTTATGATATGGTAGGTCGCCAAGTCGCAGAGATGAAACATCACCCAGGGCTGCGACTTAGGGGTTTTTGCGACCTAGCGACCCCATCAACCCATGGTCGCAACTCGCATGTTTTCCCAGGTCGCAGGGTCGCAGAGTTATATGCCCATGGAGAGCTACGACCCAAGGAAATTATCTGACCTTGCGACCCCATCAGAAAACGAAGATTCATCTTCCACATGTCTCATTCTCTGTCGAATCTTCTGATGTTCTTCATGATGAGCTGGATAGCGTGAATCCCTGCTCTCCATTCCGCATCACATGGACGCAGCCTGCACAATGCATGCTGCCATGCACAAGTGAAAATTTTGTTGCTACGCGTAAACGAGGGAGCGGGAACTATAAAGTTTCAGTTTCACATGCAGGCTACCCAATGCATGCTGCCATGCATGAGCAATAATCGCTAATTTTTGAGGCATTTTTTACTCTGTCCAAAGGCACTGAAAACTGGCATACCAAAGAGATTATTGTCCTGTCAGTGAGAGCGTATGGTTCGATTTCCAAGTTGATAGCATTCACTGGTCGAAGAAGTCTGGCAGTGGAATGTGAATCGCATAAATCACCCAGGAAATGGTCCCCTAGAAACTGCAGCGTACGATATGATCCTTTGTTATCCAGTGTCACTGCCACGTGACTTATGCGCGTTTTTTTGGGCACCTGGACCGCGTTGTTGTTGGGTGTTTTAGAAGGGAATGAGAACAGGGCGATTGTTACCAAGTCAAAATTTTTGGGTCGCTTGATTGGGGATTCATATTCGGCTCAAAATCGCACCTGAACTTGACACGATTGCACTATTTCTTAAATATCAGTGGCAAAGTCGTGTTGATTTAAATATTTCCGGTTGCGCATGAACGAGCCTGTTGAACCACCCAAGAAACCAGAGAAAGGTCCGCTCTCCTTTTCATCATCGTCTACACTCTCTGCAGATAGGATTTTATCCTTAGCTCAACGAATGGGAAGGGTGATCAGGATGTAACAAGATCGATAATACTGTTTTGAAGCAAAGTGTTAAAAAAGAAAAGTTGGAGGAGAATCTTTGTCATATATGTGACTTCCGCGATCCTATGCGAAGATAAAAGGTTCACAACTTGCACAAATTGTTTGAAAGGTCTATTTCCCTCAGCAGCGGATGTGGTATTATGATTGCCTCAAATTATCGAAAATGGAACTATGTTAGAAACAAAGACACCCCGTGAAGAAAACAACTTTCGTAAGCCACCTGTTTTGGTTATGGCCTGCGCACAAACAGGAAACTGCCCATACCAAGACCAATCAAAGCGCAGTAATCAAAGGGGCATAGGGAAAGCCTACAATAATTTGTTCTCTTTAATGACTTAATGGCACAACATTTGACCACATAGGGGTAATACAAGGAAACAAAAATGCCGATCCAAATTAAGAGGATTGCTAGCTCTCTCCAGAGGATGCGAAGCTGGGTTTCAAATCAACCTCAAAACCTCATGTTATGTGGATTCTCAACATCACCGGCAGATAGAAGCTGCTGTCTCACATGGCGAAGGCTAAGGCTGGCCTCCGGAGAACAAGGATGATATATCTGAAAGAGAAATGCAGAAGGGATGACCGAAGGTCTAAGGTCGCAAATTTTCTCAGGTCATTGGGTTGCATAGTCGCACTCCCTGTTAAAAGCCCGACGGCGCGACCCAGCGACCCAGTGACTAGGTCACAAGGTCGCATAATCCGGGCAGGTCATAGGTCACACATTTGCCTAGGTCGCGAGGTCGCAAATCCAAGGAGGTTGCGAGGTCGCAAATCCAGGGAGGTCATAGGTCGCGGATGTTCTGAGGTCGCGAAGTCGCAAATCCAAGGAGGTCGTGAGGTCGCAGATATGCTTGAGGTCGCAGGTCGCAGATTTCTCCAGGTCGCAAGTCGCAGAATGGACTGGGTCGCAAGGCAGCTCAACAGTCAGGAAGGCAAAAAGTCAGGGAGTCCAAAGGGTAGGCTTTTCTCTATAAATGCTTCCTTCTGGAACTTGTAATGGATCTTTGTTTGGGACTCGAGCTGAGTACACTGTATTATCTGGATTATACATTTGAGTATTAATGCAAGCATTTTGAAAAATCCCTTTTGTGGATCTGGTGTTGTTTTATGTATGAGCGCTATTGAGTATTATGTTTTCAGTTTCTGAACGTCTTTAGATTAAGGGAACTGCATCTTTAATTCATATCACAATTGCATAACAGTTTGCTGAGTATGTTAATGGTGGTTGAGTTCATTTCACTTTCTTAACGAATGTTGATGGCTTTGTTTATTAGCATTTTTGTTACCATTTAAAACTTTTAGGAAGTGAAAGGCATTCTTCCCATGAGGAATTGTTTCCTTTGTGGTCAGAACAGTCTACAAGTGTGACCCAAATGAAGTGTTGTTAACAACACTTCCTTCGGTCTTCATGCTTTATTATTTCCTCTTGCTACTCATAGTGTCGTATGTACATTTAATGCATCAATCATATGTCTTGTATTATTTGATTAGGTGTGTATCCACTGTTTTATAAAGTTTAAGCGAGACCCAAATAAAGGAGAAATCAGTGGTAGCCGGACCCACACCCCGGATGGGATCCCTGGTCCAAACGGTTCAAGGTCTAATTGGGACCTTTTACCGAGGAGATCCCTTGTTGTTGGCCGGACAAATTTTCCCGTCAACACTCCCTTATCAAATGTCTCTAAGAAATCATCAAAGGGATCTTGAAACAATACTTGGCTATGAGAATTTGAAAAATAAGCTTGATCCAGGACTACCTCTTCCTCCACTTGGCGGAGCTTGGGACTCTTTTGGGAAAGAAACTCTTCCTCTTCCTCAAGATCATCTGAACTGGTAGCCTCATAATATATTGCAATGTTGTCCTATAACAACCTTGATATGCTCTGATTGGGTGGACTAAAATCTGTGTGAAGGCCATCATGTTGCTGATCAGGAGTATTCTTTGGCAATAAATCTTCTTGAGAAGGCAGTGCAGTAAATCTTATATGTTTATCATTTGCCAAGATTTCATCTGCAATTTGAAATTCAATGGAACTTGGTGGCTGCAAATCTGGAGCTAAGGAGAATTATATGTCATAAATTATTTCTTCATCTATTTCAGGGACAGGTTTCCATTAACAATCTACTCAAGAAGTTATTTGTCTTCCCCAACCTCAACATCAAAACTGAAAGACTGTTAATTTCCAATCACATGAAAGATATTTCTGATGGACTGAAATGAAGTAGAGCAAAGAGTTAGAGATCCTTCACTTACTTCTAAAATTTCAAGGCTTTCCTCATCAGTGTCATCGATGGTATTTATTAGCTTATTACTTTTTTGAAGTTGATGAAACTGAACCTCCTCCCACAAACCAACTGTTGATTGCTCTGCAATATTATATTTCTTTGGAGAACATCATCATTAGACTGATCAAAATTTGGATAATCATCAATGTAAGTAATGTCACCAATCAAACATATTGGATTGTCAATTTGTTTTTCTTTGAATTGATGTACAGGTTCACTTTCTAAATTATTGTTAGATGGGATTAGTAGGAGAATGAACATAAATGTTTTGTTCATATGAAGGCTTATAGGTTGGCTGCATGTTTAGCATCTGATTTATTTCCTCTTCAGTTAAAAGAGGAGGCATTTTTCTCTTTCTTTGGATAGAAGTACAATAGTTCTCTTTCTCTTGTGAAGGTTTATTTTGAGGTTGAATGTTTTCTTAAGCCTCACCTAGAAGTGATGGTGAATCATCACTTGTGCCTTCAGAGAGATCCTATGGGTTTTCTTCTATTTCTTAATTGGTTTCTTCCTCAACTAACTCCTCTAGGCTGTCATGATAGTTATCTTGAGAATGAAAATCATGGACTGCTGCTAAGAGATCTTCAGGATGAAAATTTCCTAAATCTTCATCACTATCTATAAGGTAATGTATGATATCCTATGATTGATCACAAAATTTTTACAGCTAATGATAAAGATGGGGAATTTTGTTTATAATGCTTAAAGGAAAACAAGTTAGTAGGTTTTAGACCCTCATACCATTCTCTTGCCTTCTCTTCCAATGTTAGCATGAACATATTCATAAGGTAGTCCTCATGCCATTCATATTTTAACCACCATACATGTATATGAAACTTGATGAGGTGTAACAAAGGCTCATCAAAATTTTCATCTTGAAACATAGGAAGGTTTTTTTCCCAATTTATCTGAGGCAATTTGTGTGGGAATCCATGGATGTGATCTCTACTCATTGGGGCATATCTTCATTGTATTCTTGGATCCATATTTGTTTAATCAAAAAGGGTCACTACATCTTTTCAACCAGTCTAGACTCTTCTACCAACGGAGTCTTAAGGTCTATTGAGGGTTGTGGAGTCATCAGGTGGAAGATTTCAACTTTGTTGTCCACTATCAACATGATTAGGATTGCTTAATGCATTCCCAGGGGATTCTATAAGAACTAGTGGGGTTAGTAGGCCTAATGGAGGCCAATGGAGTTGCCAGGTGGAGGATGTTTACTGGTTAAGGATGTAATTTTTGTCCACCATCAACAACTGAAAGCAAATCTAAGGATGTTTGTGGGTTTTCTGAGGTCTTAAGGATGTATAAGATGTTATTTATTTAGAAAGGCCCACCGTGATCGCCATTATGTTAGGTCCCCGTAATTTGTTAGATTACTGAGAACAAATGAACAAGGGTAACATCAGACCAGTCTTTGGAGTCCTAGGACCTAGCCTTCCTAGACTTAGAGAGGGCTCTCTCTATTTTGTGCAAAGGATGTGAACTTGTTTGCTTTTAAGGTTTCATTTTAGGCTAGTTGTTAAGTTTAGGGTTTGTTTGTTTTTTTTGGTTGGTTAGATGATCAAGTAGAATAGATGGAGTGAGGAAATATTCAATTCATTGGGCTATGGAGTCTATAAAAAGTCATGGGAAGTTCAAAAATGAATCAGGGTGCATCACAGGGCAAATCTAGCATGGTCAAATGGATTTTCAAGGTTTGTGTGAGATGAGATCAACATCAAGTTTGTGAACAAAGTAGGGCAAAGGGAAGTTAAGAATCCTTTGTCAAATACATTAAAACGAAGGGCCTTCAACACTATTAAGCATAAATAAGTAATCATAAGACAGGGAAAACCAATAACTCTTTGATTCAACTGAAGCAAATAAGTATTTAAGACAAACAATCCAGTGAACTATAGAAGGCAAGAAACTTATTTAACCTCTAGTGATTTCACCTTCAAGGTTAGAAAAACATTGAAGATAAACATATAACATTAATAAAAGAAGAGGGAACTCCTAAGCATCATTGGTCATAGCCATAAATACCTCTAAAGCAACTTTTCAAGAATGGACAAAGGGTATGATCGAAACATAGCCTCTTTGGCAAAACCTAATTAGTGATACTGAAAAGAAAGATCTCAAGAATAATGTTTTGGTGACATAAAACAAGCAGGGCTAACCATAAAACATCCTTGACATCTATTGTATTGAACCATTATAAGATAAACAATCTTGGGTGGGTCTAGAGAGCAACTAAGAATTCTCTAAACTGACCTAGTAGAGGAAAACATAGAGGCAGTAAAGAACAAACAGAGCTAAGGTGCCTTTGAAAAACATTTCTTAGTCTAAAACCTTTGTCCTACTGCAATATAGAAGGATAAACACAATTATACATAAGAAAACAAGAACTAAATAGAATCACATCACCATTAACCAAGCTCAGGTATCCTGCAAGCAAGCCTTCTCCATCATCAATCAAAACAAGCCATTCACAAATTCCACAATACCAATTTCTCTTCAATCTCCAAAAAACTATGTATTGCTCCCAAGAGTCATCAAATGCCAGCCTTTTACAATAAGGCTCTCATGCTCTATTTATCTAGCAAAGGAGGGAAAAATCCCTAACTAGGGTTTGAAAATGTCAAAAACACCCATAAATGTCATTTATGTCTAAGAGACCATGCAAGGCCCAAGGAACAAAATATCTCATGAAATAAATGAAAAAATAACTCCTAGCACCTAACTTTGGAGTAATTTCCCCCAAAAAACAGTAAAATATCATTTTTCCATAGATGAGTGTGCTTTGTTGTCTTTTTGGCCAAAAACGTAGCACGGAGGTCTGAATGTGTAGCGCTTGCACAGGAATAACTGGGTCCACTTGTAGCCAAGTTTTTATGACCTTCCCGATGTCGAAATTGGCTTCGTGATGGCCCGTTGGAAATCTTGTTGAGTCTGATTTCCAAAAATACCCTTGGTTTTTTTACTGGGCTCCACTAACCTATCCAAAAATTAAATTTCCCAAATCTTCTCTAGGCGCAACGCCAGGCCTGAAAAAGAGGCAGAAAGGTGAAAAATGAGGTTTTATTTAGCCTTTTAAGGGACCAAAAATGCTCAAAATGCTCTAAAATTTGGTAAGAATGTTGTAATTGAGGTGAGGATTCCAAAAATGCAAAGGTTTCCTCCTGAGGATTCCTGAGGTGAAAGCGTAGCGCCAAGGGTGTTGCACTTTCAGGCCTCAAAATTTGTAAAAATACCAAAATTTGTCAAACACTTCCCAAAATTGGTGGATATATTCCTTATGGGGTTTGAGAGGCATGTAGAGAAGCTTCAGCCAAGATTCCAAGGTTTTCTTGGTATTTTTCCTCTTTGAGTGCTTGTATTTTGGCATGGGCCTTTTTGAGATTAACCCTTGCAATTTGATTTTGCAATGCATAGTGCTTGGTCATATTCTTTGGGAGGTCAAGGTCCCTCTTTGCCTTCTTCAGCTGCTTTTTTTAATTCTTATAATACTGAATGTTATACATGGCCATGCCAAGGCATCTTTCTAGATCCCTAACTTCTGCATCTTTTCTTTGGAGCAGTATGCTAGTGGCCCTCTCCTTGTCTTCATTTTTACTGTCAAGATCAATGATGTCAAATTCTTGTTCAAGCTCATGCTTACCTTTCTTACCTTTCTTCACCTTTTGTTTGCCTTTATATTGCTTCTTGGTAGAAGTGGAAGGCATGGCCCCTTGCCTTTTAGAGGCAAAAAATGCATGCATTTCCCCTCTTTGGTATATCAATGGAAAAGGTTCAACTCTACTCACTTTGGTGTTTTCATCATGGCTACCATCATTTGTTTCCATGTCTTCCTCTTCATTACCCTGACAGTTGCTTACCTCATTACCTTCCACACTAGCCTCACTAATAGCCTCTTCATTTATTTTTGCACTTTCATTTTGCTCATCATTGTTACTGCTTGCCTCATCATTGCTATGATCTTCATTTCCACTATCACTCTCTTCATTTTCTTCACTATTTTCAAGACTGTCATGTCTGTTGTCATGACTGTCATGACCGTCTTCTTTGATATTTTGATCCTTGGTGTCACGAATGTCATTTTTCTTACTGTCATGTTCCTCACTGATGCTTGCTTCATTGGTGTCCATGCTATCTTTAGCCTCTTCACTTTATGCATTGTTATCATCTTCATTTTCATTGCTTATTTCTTCATCTTTTGCTTCATCTTCATTGTCATCTACCTCCATGTCTTCTGCTTCATTGCTAACCTCTTCTTCATCACTGCTTAATCAATTTCCACTGTCAGCTTCTTCATTTCCTTCACTGTTATCATCTCCCTTTGTTTCCATGTTTTTTGCTTCTTATTGGCTTGACTCATCATCACCCTCATCTTAATTTTGGTTTGATTCATTGTCATCCTCACCCTCATGGTCACTTTCTTGTTCAGTGCCACTTCCTACTTGATCTGATGCATTACTAGAGGATGAAGAAGGGAGGTTTTCTTCAAGAGAGGATACTAGTGTAGATGATGAGGCATGATCAGTAGGAGGTGATGGAGGAGTAGAGGGAGGAGGATGAGATGATGAGGGTAAATTTGGATGATGATGTGGTTGTGGGCTTGTAAATATTTCATGAGCAATGAACTCCTCCCATGGTATGCCTTTTTGCTCCAACTGATGTAGCACAACCATCTTGATCAAAGAGTGATGGAAAAAACTTTGAATTTGTTGGGAATAGTTCCTCCTTTGTGCTTATGCCTCATAGGCACTTGATCTCCTTCACTATTAACACTCCCTCCTTCTCCTGACATTTTGATTTCTATTTTCTTTAAACAACCCTAGGCTTGCTTGTGAAACTTGATAGGATGAGTGAAATGGAATAATGGTGAAAAGAAATTTTTGTAAGTGAGTGAGAGGGAGGTGTAGGTGTATGACTGACCTCCCTTAAGCTTTGATGAAGGGAAAACTCCAACTTGTTGTAATTACCCTACTTCACACCCTTCTTGAATAGTAATTTCTTGCGACTTTTGGTGTCTTTGCAGGTCCTTGGATGTAGCTTAGAGGTGCTCTTTTGTGGATTTTTTGAAAATTTGCAAGTGGAGGAGGGATTTTAGCAAAGGTGCAGTGCCTAAATGCACATTCGAGTCGCTTCCACCCTACGCGCAGCACTTGCACGCATTCCTGGGTGTCAGACCTCCTAGGCGCAGCGCCTGCACGCGTTCAGGCCTGTCGGGCTTTCCACTGCACAGGGCCTACACGATGCCTTGCTTGTGGGGCTCTCCAACGCGCAACACCGGCACCTTCACTGTGTCTGCCGGGCAGTTCTGGGTGAATGGGTAGTGCTCATCTGAATGCACAGAGCGTTCCCCTGAACACACAATGCAGTTTTAATTTACATTGTGAAATATCACGAATGCGTAGCACCGGACGCTGAAAGCGTAGCGCCTACACGAACGCGCAACGTTGGGAAAACTCACCCAATATTTTCACTGAACTCAGATTTTTCCCCTAAAGGTTTTTTACTCTTTTGCAAGTGAAAAATGAGCCAAGTGACAAACAAAATGACCCTTTATAGTCTTAGGAAAATAAATTTAACTTTTGTAGACCCAATATCTAATGTTTTTAGTCTCTTTGTCACTTTCACTGATATTATTTTACTTTTTTGTAGTAGGTGGCTTAAAAACATTCAAATGGTCCTTTGCCCTTCTAACCATTTTTCTTTGTTGCTCTTAAGGTTGCTGACATGGTGAAGTTTGAATTCTTTTTGCCTATTGATGCCTTTAACACTTTGTTCTGCAGATGTTTGTTTGAGTTACATGATTTACTGTGTTTTAGCTTTTTCATGTCTTTCAATCACTTTATTCAATAAGTGTCATGAAAACCTTGAAGTGACTCTCTTCCCTCTGATCTTTGGAACATGCTAAAATCACTTTGACAAATTTAGACACTTGCATGGTGGAAGCATATTTAAAACTTCTCTGTGCTTACCTTGGAGATTAAATTACCTTTTGCTTGATGGGTGACTGAGAAAATTGTTTTCATCTTTCTCTTTAATCTCTAGGCATGATAAATCCATCTTTGACAAGTACCATAGCCTTCACAATTATGTATTCTATCTCCTCTTTTCGCCACTTCTGATTTGCAGGTGCCATGACATACTGATTTTAGCCCTATCTAATTTTCTTGGAGTTTGACACATGAATTTACACAACAAAAACCTCATGATCAGCTTGGATTTCCATCTTGGAACTCAGCCCTATGCTTTTATTCCTTTTATTATTGAGTGCAAATGACTGAGAATGGAATCTTGACCTTCCTTTCACTGATACTCTTTTCATTTTCTTTCTTCTGAGGCAGTGAGATACTTTACCTTGGCAAACCCTGGAAGTCACCTACAATAGTCCCTTCAAACCTTCTATCTGTTGTTATCATGGAGGTATATCATCTTCATGTCATCTCCCTTGCCTATCTTTCCAAAACCTTAGGTTTCTGGGCTGTTTGAGAAGAATTATCAGTGTTATATTCTAAGTTCTCTATAGCCCTTTCAAGTTCATTCATTTATGTTCATTTCACCTCACCTTTTTCCCTTTTTCATCTATGATTTCTAAAAAATATCTTCCATGTTTGGTTGTACTGGTGTGCCTCTATCCATGGGATTTGCTGCATTGGATCCTTGTTTGGCACACTAATGGCTCAACTAGGCTTAGAAACCCTGATTTATATTTGGACATAGACTGCTCCCTGTCTCTTAGCCTGTGAATGTCTTTAATGATGAGCAGGCCTCTTTCTTTACCAATTTTCTGCTAATAGTCACCTTGACACTCCTACAGAAATGTCAAGAATGAATAGTTGCCCTTTGCAGATCTTGAAATTGATAAGGTGGTCTTCCTTGGATATTTTTCTGATCTATTTGGGACAAACATGTGTTGTTCTTATTTCACATTTGATTCAGATTTTAGCCCATGAAAAACAGTGTTTCAAAACACCAAGGATAACCCTACAACCTATGAAACCCTAATGACCTAGTGGGAGGCTCTTTTGACTTGGTCTTTCACTGAAAGCTTGGCTTGGGGTCTTCAAGTGTAAAATAGAGTTTTTGAAAAATTAATGTATTGAAGATCCAAAATCAAATGTACTTGATTTATCTAAAGATCCTAAAGTGATAGTTTTGATACCATCAATGCTTGAGGCATTTGGTGAACATGGGAAAGAGTAGGTTGATTGGTAATCCTAGATGGTGAGTGGAGGGGTGAGATAAAGGCAAAACAGAGTGCTGAGGTTATGGGTGGGAAAATAGGATAACGATGAGTGGCATGAGCCCATGAGGGGTCCTCTAGGAGTGGTAAGTTGACCATGACATGATAAAATAGTGAAATAGTGAAAATTTTGTCTTAAGGATAATTAAGGAAGTGAGATTTATAAAACTCATAATATTCATGAATATCGTTTTTAGAAATATAGGACAAATATTTAGTCATATACAATAGAAAAAATTATTGGTGACTAACACTAGGCTTAGATGGTACAATTGTACTAATTTCTGCTAGATACCCTTGGTATCTATTCGGATTTTTTCTTTCACGGAATGTCCCCCTTGGGGCCATATGACTCTCGGCGTCCTTGAGAGTACCCCTGAGCCATGAGGGTCTTCCAACAACGTAATTTTCTCAGGAGAATACATGTTTGTGGTCTCCCTCTTAATTCCATCTCCTCTTGTGAGAGATGACATCTATAAGAACATCCTCCCAAGGCAACATATCAGATAAGTCAGAATGCATCAGATGTCTTTGTGACACTTGAGGAATGAGGAAAAGTCACCTATTCTTTCCTTTGTCACAACCCTGAAAAATTCCCTCATGATTGGGCATCCCAGACACCAACTCAGAAAGGGATTTGTAATCATGGATCTGCATCTTACTCACCCACTATCAAGGCCATTCAAGAATCATAGCCATATACTGCCATATATCTATCATACATCTTGAAAAGTATCATATATTGTCATATAATTTATTACGGTGTTGCCATAGTATTATCATACTCATCACTATCATATTTATCACAACCATATAGAATATAAGATATCAAACTTCATGATTATATATTTTTCCATATGCCCCTGAAGATATCACAGACCAAGATCATATAGATTCTGGCATATGTCACTATCCATACCTTCCTACACAACAAGAACAAATAAAATGACTTACTTGTTGAAGAGGCACTTCACTTACATCCCTTTGGTCTCTTGTCCTTGATGTACTAGGCAGGTCCTTCATAATAGCTTAGATGTGCTAAAATATATGCCTCAAGATGTCTTCTTCGAAATTCTACTCATTTATTGATATCTTCTTACTGCTGAAGATGGGAAACCCTCAAATTTTTGTATCTATGCAACGGATGCTATGTGTCACTGATAATGCACTGTGTCACTATTGTATTTGGGCTATTGATCTAATATGTCACAAAGTGTTGATCCTTCTAGGATGCGAAAGAAAACCTTTAGAATTGTCTTTAAAGTAAAAACTTAGACTGACCTTGTGATGAGATCTCTTCTCATAAATGCAACAGTCATGTATCAAGGATGTTCCACAAATCAAGTGCTACTTCTATGAAGCATGTCATAAATGAGGCAACAAGATATTTTGATTGCAATGTTTTATACCATTTTTTTTGCACTAGCAACAATACTACATCAATAAGACTCATGGAAATGCATCACAATACGCTCACTGCTTATAACAATATACCAACATACAAACATATGAGCACCAAAACTCTGTCTATACTCATGGAAACACATAGCACAGATCTAGTGTGATATTCTCCAAAATGCTCTGCAAACATAATGTAATTGCATACAACATTTACAGCTACTGCGCACTTTATTGATACACAGAATCAATGTATTCAAATGCATTCTACAGCCATGGGTTGCCCAACGCACAAGTGTATTTAGCCTCAGTATACAAAGATAATCATACAGCAAGCAACCTTTAGCATTATCAATCCAATTTCAAAAATGTATTATTGTCTTTGTCACGTATAGCAGTTCTCTGATTTTCTCCATCACGCGTTCTCCAATACGCGAGATACCAAAGGTTTCTCAAATCACACTCTTCTGCACTATGATATGTAGGTATGCACATCTGGTCGCATACACAATTGTTTATACAACATATACGTTGGGTTCCAAGTGCACTATACATCATGATATACTACAGGTGGTTACAAACAACCATAACAGATTGTTCACCATACAATATAACTCGTTTTGGCATGCAACAACTCAATCACACTACCATTAGTGTTACATTATGCATATGTATCATATGCATCTGGTCAAACTATGCTTACGCATAGCTATTCTCATTGTTCCATTGGTGAATAATCTCAATGCTCAATTTTGAGCACACTGTCATCGCATTAGTAAGTTAATACTGCGCCATTTATTAGAAATTCTCCAATGTAGCCACATAGAGTAGGGTTTAGCCTTCAATTAAAGCCATGAATGTGCTTCACAAATATCCTCATATGTTTGTGGGTGATCTTTAGACATATTCCAGTGATATCCCAACCAATCAATTAAGACAAATCCAAAACCCTTACTAGAGTTCAACGTATATCTTCAGATGTGCTTGAAAATCGTTGGCTGCAGATAATATTTCAGAGACATTGAAAGTTACACCATTGTTTAGGACCTGCAATTAGTGAGATATGCGGCCCTGACTAGGGCTTCCTAATTTTTCACTTCCTTCAATGAATAGCAACCTCCTTCAATGAAGTTACTTGCGTCCTTGACACAGAAGGATGCAGCCTCTTCTAGGCTGCCTTCTATACTACTCGGGTAATAAACACAAGGTTTCAGTCTATGCATGGAAGTAACTATATGTGGCAGCCTTTAAAAAGGCTCCACACTGATTTTTTTGGAGTGGCTGGGCCTGCGGCCTACTGTGGCCTCCTCACAACATGCTTAATCCACCTTCCTTCTCCACGTGCAGCCCTTTTAAAAACAAATCCATTGTCACTTTCAACTCTTCGACCTCCAACACAGACTTCTTCATGCTATTTTTAGAAGGCTTATCCATTCTGAAGGTTAGGGCACAAGAATTTCGCTGAAGGGTAGGGCACATGTATTGTGACCGCATGAAATAGTCCTTATCTCGATTCCCTAGATTCTCAACAAGATGGGCTTTGTCTTCTCCTTAGCTCTGATACCATGTTAAATTCTAAAGATGTTCTATGCTAGATGAAAACATACTTTAAACTTCTAGAGCTCAATGAAAGTAAGATGCAGATAGAAAATACCAATAGATCAATGGAAGACAAGCCAAAACAGAGATAAATAATGGTGGCGTTACGACGATCAACAGGATGCTTCAACCAGCAAAGTCTTCATAATTTCATCCTCCCACATGTGTCACACAACCCCAAGATGTCTCATCAAGAATGCTCCACCAAGATGCTGCACCAAGAAGCCCTAAACGCAAAATCAAGAATGCTACTCCATCACCATCCAAGAAATAAGAAAATGCCTCCACAAAAATGTGTGTCAAAATGAACTCCAAGTCTCTCCAATATATAGGCATATGTGGGGGTGTGTGACACATCTCTTATGTCTGTGGGATAAATCAGGCTGACCTTGCACATGTGGAATAAATTCAAAATACATGTTATGATCATCCGATCAATATGATATTTAGATCGATCTTGCACCTCTCTAAAAGAGGAATCCAATAAAAATATTGGCATCTTCATCTGAGTATCAAAACATGGAGTTTGGACCTAGTTGCCCAAAATTAACAGACACTAGTTCTGCAAGTACACTATTGTGTCGTATTTTTTTTCCCATAGATGTAATGGCAGCCCTTGATCATGAAACATGACCCTTACTACTCCCACTATGCTTCTATTCTTCCTTCCAGGTACCCCATGCTATTGTGGGTTATGGGGTGTTTTCAATTCCCTTTGAATACCTTCTTTCATGCATAAATATTTGAAGGCATGTGAAACAAATTCACCTCCATTATTGCTCTTTCAAGCCTTCACCTTCTTCCCATTTTCCTTCTCAACTAATTCCTTTAACTCAAAATTTTTTGAGAAAACTTCATCTTTCTTTCACATGAAGAAGATCAAACATTTTCTAGATAAATCATCAATAAAAATAAGATAGTACTTATGTCTTGTTGTGGAGGCTGTAGAAAGTGATCCAAAAACATCAGAATGTAATCACTCTAGTATTGCATTTGCTCCGCTATCTCGACCATGGAATATGAATCTGACATATTTCTCCAATTTTGAACTCTTGCAGACATTTTGATGGTCAAGGGAGCCTTGAGGGAGACTTGATATGAATGGGAAAAAATAGTTTTGTTGTGCTAAATTCCTCTTCAGAATATGTTAAAGTGCTTGAGGATTTATGGAGTAAATTGCAAGTTAACCATGAGTTTTTATGTGTTTTTATGTGAATTTCTTGAGAAAATTAACATAAAAAAACACTGAACAACAAGATATAATAGACATGAACATAACCATATACAGTAACACAACAACAGATGATGAAGGATTTCACCCCTCCTGGGCTACGTCTCCTTGGTCCAACGTCGAATGGTTATACCCTCTTCTATTATTCGCAAAATTGCGATTACATACATTTTCAATGTTGAAATAGCTCTAAAACCTTCTCCAATGGCTCCAAAATGCCCAAAAAAGCTTGTCTACCCTCTTTTTGCCTTGAATTTGGTAAAAAAATCCATTAATTATGGATTCCCCAAGTTTTAGCATTAATCGCACCCCAAATTCCACCAAATCCGGCACCATCCTTCAATTTTACCTCAAAATCTGCTAACATAGCGCCCAATTGCCTAATTTCCAGGCGAAACTGTCTGTGCATTAATTTTCCCAATGACACTGTAAAGTCTGAAAAATAAGTTTATAAGTTTGCCTCATTTTATATTTATTTTAATAACAAATCTCGTCTGGTAGTTAACTAACCACTGACATTTAGTGTAAACAGTTCACATGGGGTGGCTTACAATGGTGACTTGTCCCGGTGGTCAAGAAACGGTTTACTACAAGCGGTCTCGGTGGCGGTCTTCCATGGTGGTCACATACTACAGTGAAGGTGGCGGTCAGGCGACGGTTCTGCCACGCCCCCGATTCCAATAAAGGGTCGCATGCAACGCTGTTTTTGGGGGTTGGGGCTAAGCCCTAGCCCCTGACCCCATACCTCCACCAAATAAAACATAAATATGGGTTTTGACCCTATAGTTAAGAAGGAATATGAGTGGTATGGTGGTATGTATCGGTGTTGTTACAAATGAGGTCACGGGTTCGACCACCGCCTACTCTGCTCAGACCTCGACCAACTTTTTGGTGACCCTCGAGCTGCTACATGGTGACCCCTGGCCATGCACATGGTATCCTATGATTGGCCACCCAAAAGCCAATCAAAACCTGCCATTTCAAACCAACGGAAATGTGCCACCTAGCACAACCTAATTCACTGAAGAAAATCTCGTTGACTAGTCAACCTGCCACATGGGCATGCCCAATCAGTAGTATGGACTGCTAACTATATCGTCCCTGCATTTTTTTTCAAAATTTTGCTTGTTTGAAAAAGCAGAAAAAAACCATTTATGGGAGCATATAGTGTTTGTTTTCTGTGAAATGAGTTGTGTCGGATTCATAACAACAAGATCTATGCGGTCATTCAGGTTCCACACCATTCCAATAACTTTCATTTTTCAGCATAATTTTGAGCACCTAATCACTCCTCCCCACTGGAAGCTTTTGGAACCCAAAATATCACTTTCAGTTGCTCATTAGATGAGGGTATAGTTCCCTCACCTTTCCAATCTCAATCCATTTGGCCTTGCTTGGATTTGTGCCTTTGAGCCCCACACGAAGGTAGTCTACACTCCCTTGATTTGATGTCCTTGTTCTTCTGTCAATAATGGTGTCTTGTTGAAGCTCATCAAGGTATTATGGAGTAAGTTTCCTATAGATGGAATCTCAGCATGTTCTCATTGATATTCAATCAAAGGAGGCTCATACAACATTAAATTCTCAACATTAACAATAGAGTAAATTTGCATGTATGAAGGAAAATCTAACTTGAAGGCATTATCATCAATCTTTTCCAAAATTCTGAAAGTACCATAACGGATTGGTTTCAGTATTTTACCGTCCCCTTGAAGCCTCTCTTTGCTAATGTGAAGCCAAAATTCGTCACCAAATTGGAACTTGTGATCTACATGATGTGTGTCGTGCCTTGATTTGTACTTTCCTTGGTTGTTTTCAAGTTGATCTTGAACTATTTGATGTATCAATTGGATTTGTTGTATGAACTTATTGGCTTTGTCTATGTCGCTATGGCCCTCAATAGAAACATCCTTCCCACAAATGAAATCCAATGGCGATCTAGGAAAGTATCCAAGACATGCCTCAAATAGATATGTTTGTGTAGAGGAGTGTTTTGCACGGTTGTAAGCATGCTAAATGTAATGCAAATGTTCATCCCACAACTTAGGATGATTGCTGCAATATCCTTGAAGAATATGTATGATTGTTCGATTGACCACTTCGGTTAAACCATCTGTTTGTGGATGAAATGTTGTACTCTTTTTCAACTTGGTATCCATCAATTCCCATAAAATTTACCAAGAGTTCCCAACAAATAAAGAATATTGATCACTAACAATGGATGTGGGCAACCCAAAATGAACCTAAACAGGCTGAAAGAATAGTTGCGTTGTTTATTCAGTTGTGATTTTCTTTTTACATGGCATTAATATACACATCTTGCTGAACCTATCCACAACTACATACAAATAATCATGACCTATTTTTGACAATGGAATACCTCCTAAAAAATCCATAGAAACACTCTCCCATGGACATGTATGGGAATTGATGTGTACAATCCTAACTTCCTATTGTTAGGCTTACTGGCTGCACACAATGAACAACCTTTAATGAAATGTGACACACTTTAAAGCATACGAGGCCAATAAAAATACCTCTGAAGATGTGACAATGTTTTTCTTACACCTAAATGTCCAACAATAAGAGAAGTGTGGGCTTCCCTTATGAAATTCACTCTCTCCCCCTGTGGAATACGAAGCTTTCCCAATTAATACAAAAAGTTATTATGTACATGGTAATCCAATTCCTCTACCTGGTTTCCTTTACTCAAGTTTGCATAAACATCTTGCAATTTGTTATCAAATGCATATTTCTCAACATAAATTTCATGCAAAACACACTTATGCTTGAGTAAAGTAGTTGCACTAACAATAGGCCTAGAAAGCATATCAACAACCTTGTTGTATACACCTTTCTTATACTTGACGACCAAGTGGAATTGTTGTAGGAAACCCATCCATCGAAAGTGCCTTGATTTCTGCAACTTAGTTTACAATTGCAAGTATTGCAATGGTTGGTGGTCGGTGTGTGTGATGGTTTCCTTTCCCATCAAGTAGTGTTTCCACTTTTTCACACTTTGAACCAACACATAAAGCTCCTTGTCATAAGTAGGATAGTTAATCACTGCACCATTGAAAGCTTTTGAATGAAATTAAATGGGGTTACCATATTGCATAAGGACTGGGCCCATGGCATAGTCGCTTGCATCAGTTTGAATCTCAAAGGGTTGTCTCAAGTCTAGTAGAGAAAGTATTGGGGCTGAATTTATCTTCTCTTTCAATGCATAAAATGTTTTTTTCTACTTACCTCCCCACTAGAAGACCTTTTTCACACTAGTCAATGCATGGAATGGAGTTGCGATAAAAGATAAATTAGCAATAAAATTTCTCCAATATTGGGCTGCTCCAAAAAATCTTCTTACCTCAGTGGCTGTCTTGGGCATTGACCAATTCATAATGACCTCAACCTTATAGGGGTCTATCTTCAACTCAGCTCCTCCAACCATATGCCTCAAGTACACCAAAGAAGTTTTACCAAACTCACATTTTCACATCTGTAAAACAACCATTCTTTCCTTAAGACATCAAGTACTTTTATTACATGCATGACATGTTCATCACATGATTTACTGAAAATAAATATATCATCTAAGTATACTATGAGAAAATCATCAAGAAATGGACTCAAAACATCATTCATCACACACATGAAGGTAGCAGGAGCATTACATAAACCAAAAGGCAAAACTAGCCATTCAAACAAACCTTGTTTTGTCTTGACTGTTGTATTCCAAATGTCACCTTTAGCAATTCTAATTTGATGGTAGACACTCCTTAAGTCAAACTTAGTAAAATAATTTTCATATTTCAACCGGTCAAGTAAATCATCAATTCTAAGAAGTGGATAATGGTTCTTTACCATAATTTTTTTTAATGCACAGAAATCTACACACATGCGCCATGTTCCATCCTTATTTGGCACCAACACAATAGGTGACCCAAATGGCGAAGTACAACAAATCCTGAATTTTCTTTTTGATTTCAACACTCTCCATCACCGACATCCTATACATGCCAATTTTAGGAAGAGGAAAATCTTGTTGCAACTGTACTTCGTGATGGATTCCCATCTTGGGAGGTATTCCCTTTGGCTCCTGAAACATCTCATTATTTTGATTAACCAATTCAATCAAAACACATTTCAAATTTGGATCACAACCTTGAAATTCTTCATAATCAACATCATTATTTGGTTTAATCATAAGAAGCACAAAATTCGTGCTTGAATTCACTAGTATTTTCATTTGTCCTACATTAACTAATGAAAGATTTAGTTTCTTCCAATGAGCTCTCACAATATAATCCACACCATCTTTGAACAAGTGGTAATTTTTTTCATGCCGATAGAAGATGTCTTTTCTATCATAGAGGTAAGGACTACCCAAAACAATTCCTGAAATATAAGGCGGTATAACATCTAATTCAACTTCGCCAATGAAGTTTGTTGTGATTGCAAACTGAAGAATACACTTTCTTGTAACCTGCAAATTGTGTTCTTTGATATCCAACCCAGTGGATATAGTTTGGGATGTGGAATGGCTTCAATATTAAGTTTCTTGACTAAGTCTTCAGACATCAAATTGGCTTGAGACCCACTATTAAATAGTGTGTCGATTTTTTTTATGTTTTGCAATAACCCTCACATGGAATAATTCAATCCTTGTTTCTTCATTTGGAGTAATAGTATGACAATTTGATGAACTAGTTCTAGAAATGGATTCTTTTCCTTTCATACCCATGGTTTTAATTTTATTTTCATCACCCGAATCAAATCCCAAATCCCGTTGAGTGGTTTCAGTTGTTTTTTGTTTCCCCTTGTTGTTGAATTTCTTGGGCCTCATCTCTGGATGAAGCTTCCAACAATGGTCTTAATCGTGACCCTCTTTGGAACAAATTTTGCATGTCATTTTCTCTCCTTCCTTTTTAACGGTTGTATTTTTCTTTCCTTTTCCTTTGAAAAATTTTCCTTTCTCTCCACCATTAAATGGCTTCTTTTTTCCCTCTTTTGGAATATGTTTCCCTCTTTCCTAAAGCTGAGTGGCTTGCACATAAACCTCATCTAGACTAGTGGGATTGAAAATAAGGATAGTATGCCTTATGTATCTATGTAAACCCCCTATATACTTCAGCAACATGTCTTGTGATTGCAAATCAACACCTAACATAAGAGCTCTTCTTCTAAATTCTTGGGTGCAATCTTGAACATTTTGACCTTTAAGTTGTCTAAAGTTCCTCCAATTCATGATGGCTTTCTACATATATGCTAGAGGGTAAAATTTCCTTTAAATTTCAATAATGAAATTACATCAAGAGATTGAGATCTTACCATGTTTTTTAATCGCATCGTGTGTCTTGGCTTCCCACCATACTAGTGTTGCAGCCTCCACACTCAAGGAAGCTAGTCGAATATTTGTATCATCATCTTGAAGGTTTTGAACCCTGTAGTAGACCTCCAACTGGCGAACCCAATTATGAACCTTCTCTGCATTCACTTAACCATTATACATAGGTAGCTCAAATTTAATATCAAGTTTTAACAGGGGTGTTTTACCAATTCCTTTTGAGGTATTTTGATGAGTATGATTAAGGGTTGTAGTAGTGGAAGAGGATGAAGGTGAAGATGGCGGTGAGGATGATGGTGGAGTATATGGTGTCTTATCACCATTTCCATTACCTCTTCCTCCTGGATAACCCTCTCCTATTGGAGGCCTAGAGCTTTCACCCTGAAACCTTGAATTCCTCTGTTCATAGAGGAATTTCACCATATTTTTCATGTCAAAGAAAACCTTCCCAGAAGCCTTCTCATGCTCTATCATGCTATCAATTTCTCCTTCATGAGACATGCTTACTGAAGCCTTAGGTACAAAAATAAGTGAATCTTGTGGAGAATATTGTGGCAATTGTGCCCTCCTTCTCCTTGCTCCAACGTGAGAACCTGCACCAACAAGCTTGCCTTCTCCTATTTTGAGTTTCAAACTTATAAGAATTTATACACTTGAAAACAATTAAATACTTCATTCACAAGTAAACCTAGTATTTTGATACCAACTTGATCTGAATGGGAAAAGTTAGTTTTGTTGTGCTAAATTCCTCTTCAGAATATGTTAAAGTGCTTGAGGATTTATGGAGTAAATTGCAAGTTAACCATGAGTTTTTATGTGAATTTCTTGAGCAAATTAACGTAAAAATAATAATAAACATCAACATATAACAGACATGAACATCACCATAAACAGTAACACAACAACACATGATGAAGGATTTCACCCCACCTAGGCTACATCTCTTTGGTCCAGCTTCCAATGGCTTCGCCCTCTTATATTATGCTCAAAAGTGTGATTACATATATTTGCAATGTTCAAACGGCTCAAAAACCTGCTCCAATAGCTCCAAAATGCCCAAAAATTTCTGTATAGCCTCTTTGTTCCTCGAATGTGGTCAAAACATCCATTAGTTATGGCTTCCCAAAGTTTTGGCACTAACCGCACCCCAAATTTCACCAAATATGGCACCATCCTACAATTTCACCTCCAAATCCGCTAACTAAGGGCCAAATTGCCCAATTTCTGGGTGAAATTGTCAGGGCATTAATTTTCCCAATAACGCCTAAAGTCTGAAAAATTAGTTTATATGGTTTTATGCATTTAAACTTTTTTTAATAACAAATCTCATCGGGCAGTTAATTAACCGTCGACGATTAATGCCAACTGTTCACATGGGGTGACCTACAATGGCGGCTTGTTCCGACGGTTTACTGCAAGAGATCTCGGTGGAGGTTTTTTGTTGCTGTCACATACCATGGTGATGGTGGTGATCAGGCAGTGATTTTGTTGTGCCCCCGATTCCAGCAAAGGGTCGCATGCAACGTTTTTTTGGGGGGGGCGAGGCTAAGCCCTGGTCCCTACCCCCATACCTCCACCAAATAAAATGTATATATGGGTTTTGACCCTATAGTTAATGAGGAATATGAGTGGAATTGTGGTATGGCTCGGCACTGTTACAAAGGAGTTCGCAGGTTTGACCCCTGTTCGCTCCACTCAGATCTTGACCAAACTTTTGGTGGCCCTCAGGTTGCCACGTGGTGGGCCCTGGCCATGCCATGTGGAAGCGTGTGATTGGCCACCCAAAACCTAATCAAAACTTGACATTTCAAGCCAACAGAAATGTGTCACTTGGCACAACATGATTCGCTAAAGAAAATCTCATTGACCAGTCAACTTGCCACATGGGCATGCCCAATCAGTAGTATGGACTGCTGACTGGGTTGTCCCTGCAATTTTTTTCAAAAATTTGACTATTTGACAAAGTAGATATAACACATTTCTAGGAGCATACGGTGTCGGTTCTATGTGAAAGGATTTGCACTAGATTCAGAATGATGATATCTACACAGTCGTTCAAGTTCCACACCATTCTAACGACTTTCATTTTATATCATAATTTTGAGCACCTGATCAAGACTAGTGGTAATTTGTTGCATGATTGTTAAGGAAGCATGGTGTGGATGACCCAATAACCTATGCAAGAGTTCTCCAACATTGCGACTCTGCAATTTTTCCACCCTACTATTCAATGCAGTGTAATATCCCACCTCAAGTTTGTGTAGGTTCTTCACTCGAAACCAGATCTACTTCACTTTCATGGTGGTTATGTGTCTAATAAAGGATTTCCCGTTACTGAAAATAACATCATAGCCAAGATCCTCCAAAATTTCTACAAATATTAGGTTCTTATTTAGCGCAAGTACAAACATAACATATTTGAGGAAAATAGGAAAGGATTTCTCCCTCTCAAAGGTGACATTACTAATTCATGTAGCACTGTACCTCCCATCATCCCCCAATTCTATATGCATCTGGATATCCTTATTCTCCAGGCTGCTAAAAAACTCCTGGCACCCTATCATATGGAACGAGGCATCAGAATCAAGGTACCACACACTCCACATAATAGCGTTGGTCATGCATGCTATGAGGGTGAATTCTAATTCAAATTGTGAATCCAGTGTTTCACCTGCTACTCCTCATGAAGGCTTCTTGGTAGACTTCTTGGGAAGACATTTTGTTGCATAGTGCCCAAAATCATGTTAGTGGAAGCATTTTATATTTCTTATGTCTTTCTTCTTGTCTTTTTTTTGGCTAGACTCGTATTTTCTTTGGGTCTTCTTCCCTTTGCCCTTCTTCCTCTTTCCAAATAATGAAAAATTATCTTCATCCTCAGCTTTGGATAATGCTCCATCCCGATTATTTCTCTTGAACTCTTCTTGAACCAAATCGGACCACAAACTTTCCCAATTCGGTAATTTTTTCCTTCCATTCACAGAGTCCCGGTACCTATGATAGGATTTTGGAAGGTCTAGAAGAGCTAGGCTCACTAGGTCATCCTATGCAACATTCACACCAACCCCTCCAAGCTCATCCAAAACTTGTGTAAATCTAGAGAGATACTGCGAATAATATCATTCTTTTGCATATTAATGTTTCGAAGTTTGTCTGTGAGGGCCAAATTTCTATGGTCACTTTTATTTTCAAATAGCTTAGTTATTGCCTTCCACATAGAAAATGGTATCTCTTTTCCATGGAAATATGAGACCACATGGTCTCTCACACCTTCCAAAAGAATATTTCTGGTCTTTGTGAAACCCTTCTTACATTGGGTTAATTGTTGTGCATCCGATTGTGGAGCTTTTGCAATGTCATTTTTAACAAATTCTAACACACCATTGTCATCAATCACTGCTTCCATATGTTCCTTCTAGGCTATGAAATTCGAGATACCCTCTAGGGAATAATCCAATCTCAGTCTGTTGAAAGACATCCTCCCAATCTTGAAGAAAAATTATTGCACAAAAGCTGTAAATTCAAAATTCGTTGAGAGACAAGCTCGAAATACTAGTTATAATATGAATTATGAGGCTCTAATACCATGTAGAAATTTGATAGAATTTCAACTACTCAATAAATTTAATCTAAAATCAATAGACATAATTCTACTCTGCTGATCTATGGAATGAAATTCACGATGCATAGACATGCAATAAGAAAAACCACAAATACACAGTTATTTATAGGGGAACCAAACTAGGAAAAACCCCTCAAGCCTCTTTTCATTAATCAGATGAATAGAGAAACTATTACGATACATAGCTCCAGCTTTGATATCAATATGCAAAAGGATACCCATATTATCTGCTCAATGAAAAACTATGGCCAACACTTAGCCAAATATCAGCTCACCTAGAATCATATTTCCTTGCGAAAATTCTGAGGAAATTAGACCCTATTATTTAGGACTTTCCTGCAAATTAATTGCACAATTCCCAATGATTGATCACTTATTGCATGCAACACCTGTATACTAAAAACTAGTCTACAATTGATGTTACATTGCCTTGTCATATCCACTTCAGCTGAGGAATTCAAATTCTCTACATGCATTAGCTATTATGGGTTGATTAATCATTTAAACGATAGATCTCTGAGTTAAAATGTTGTCCCATTGCGCAACTAAGCTTCAACTGATTCTATCAATAGTTAGAGGTCAATTAACTGAATACAACTAAAAATAACTGAACTGAATTACTAAAATTTCGCTGTCACACATGAATAACTGAACTCCAAGCCCTCTAACTCAAATTTACTGAGCTAACTGAGTGAAAAGATCCATGTCACCCTAGTTAATTGCCTTCAAGTTGTCAGGATTGTGGAAATTCGATTTTACTCAATTTGACTAACACTAAAGTGGAAATGAGCCTTTCTTGCTACATATTTTCAATCTTTTTATTTTGTAAATTTACTTGTACCTCAACTGTCACTAATTGAATTTTCTTTTCAAAGTGTTTAAGCTCATAAATAACATTTTTGTTTTCTTTCGTATCCTCTTCCATTATTGCAAAAACTTCAACAACATTGATGTTTTCCTTTATTTTTTCTGCTCTAGGTACAATAGATTTTCCATAACCACTATCATCTCCATAAGACTTGGGATTTGCAAGTCATTTCTCAAGAAATTATAATTCATCCTCTTAATCAAACTCAATAGTCATATCTATATTCTCCTCACATTTTGTTACCACTACAAAGATAGTCTCAATTTCAACTTCAAATTTGATTTCATCATCCACATGTATATCTGCATATTTGAATTCACTTTCCTCACCATGTTCATGCTCTACATCCCATGCATAGTTACATTTTTCTTCTACAATTTCCTTCAGAAACATTTCTACATTCTTTAGGACACTTGTAGTCTCCATGTATTGCTTATCTTCTTCTACTTCAAGTGGCTCTTTGACAATTTCTCCAATTTTCGGAATGTCGAAATCCCGTACTTGTATTTAAACACTTATTTTGTCAACTAAAATGCTTTGTGACTCAACCTAATGTTTCTCTCCCTTCATTGTATGCCATCATTAGAATATCCCAAGCTTCTTTGGACCTCATTGCTATTATCATTTTGGTAAAAATGTTTCCATCCAAACCTTATTGAATGAAAAATAATGTTGTTGTGTTATCCTTCCTATATATCTAAGAAAATCCTTCTAATATTAAATCATGCCCTCATAGGATACCTAACTTGAGGGTTCTCCATATGAATTCAACACAATATCCCATAAATCCTCCATAAATAGTCTGGTTCTCATATTAACAAACAAAAAATCATATTTTTCACTTGTGAAAATAGTAGGTCTTCGAACAATAAAAATTATTGAACAAGTCTATGATGATAACCAAAAAAGTGTAGCCAAGGGAATATGATACTCCATGTATAACTATTTTTCTATATTTAGTGTTTCCCCTTTTTCTATTTTTTTATTTCTATAATATTCTCTTTTTTTAAATCACAATCATCATGCGTTATTTTTTTCAAAAACATATTTCAAAAATATCTCCAAAATAATGTTTGGATATGACGAATATTTTTCATATTACCAAAGGAATACTTTGAAAATTGGGAATTTAATAACTATAATTCAAAAAAAAACCTTTCATACCTTCACAAAATCCATGGATATTTATAAATATTTATCATGTTCTTGAAGTTTAAAAAAAAAATTGAAACCTTTTTCTCACAGCTACTTGAGAAAATTCCACTTGATGGTGCCTTGTTGTCACAAACCTCAGAACATTGTCTCGATTTTTTTTTTATTACAAGTGTTCATTAATTACTTCTCCTTTATCATCTCGATCCATTCGATTTCTAGTCTGACTCTTAGGTTCTTCTATTCCAGACTTATCTATAAAATAGATAAAGAGTTATGAAATTATTGTAATGGTCAAGGTGATATTATGGTATACCATTACTCTGATTTCATACCTATTAGCATGGCATCAACCTTCCCCATGATGCATCCTAGGTCTTACTCCACTTTTTGAACCTTTGAAAATTAACATATCGCTCTTACATCAACATTTACTTAAATTTGATGCCTCCTTTAATACTTTTATATATACAAATGGTGATATTCACTTATACTACATAGTTTGGATCAACCACTCTTAAGTTAATTTCTTCTCCCATAGACTTGAGCTTTAATTGTTATTAAATACCATTAACGTTGTTCAACTCTGATACATTTACACCTGGTGAATTATGAACAATACCTATCCCATCTCAGTTTGAATGACACTACAGACGATGTATGATATAAGTGTCATATGGATAGGTTCACTACTCTCTATTATGCCCATGTGGCCACCGTCACCTAGTCAATGAACTGGGGACAATGTACCTTTGTCAAGTGATACACCCATGGTACCTTATGTCTAACAATGGACGATGGATATATGTTGTCCTCATCCAATAGTTTAGTTATCTCCACACAAACCCTAACATTGAATAACTCTTCCCCCTATGTAATTCAATGTTTCTGTATGTTGTGCGTCGATGCCATAACTTGGTCTCACTCTCTCAAAGTTAGTGGCTGGTAATAGCTTCAGTCATTCATGGTTTGGCAACTTTCCCTAATCTGGAGGGGGGTTCGACACTTATGGAGCCCAGGTAAAGCCAATAATGGTTACCCTTTTGTGTTTCATTTACAGTAATTATTTCCCACTATAAATTTAGGAATTTAATGATTGTTAACTCTCAATTTCCATTTTCTTCAGGTATTTGTTTCCATATATAGGTGAAATATTTACGCTAGGAATAATGGGGTTCCTCCTTATTTGGTTTTCCACTGCAGTAATTTAGTGGTTGCATGCATTGGCTTGGCTGGTTCTCTAGTATAAGTATAACTATTCAAATTTCCCTATCTATAATTTATGCCTAATTTCCAAACACCTTCTATCATTTTACACTAGCATCCCTGACCCAACCTGTAGCGTGGTCTTAATATCAGTTATTATATTTGAATTTAGATCAATACTAACTTGGTTGGTATCACAAGTTCCTCCACTAGGATGTTCGCTGAAATATTTTTTTTCAAGAGTTTTTTATAAATGCGAGTTTGCGTGGCCTTCAGTTGCATTTTTAGTTTCAGGTTATGTAATTGCCCTCGAGAGTTTCTACTAGTAAGACATAGTTTCCAACATAGTTTCCAGTGCAGAGGTAGAAGTGGTATGTACTCCTTCACTGCAGATAGCTGAAGTTACCATCCTCGTAATGGAAGTAGTGGTTATACATATATTTAATCCAATACTCTTTCACGTAATCCTTCGTTCCTTTCCTTCTTAAAGCTAGATTTTTACTTCGCAGGAGGGTTCCTAACTATTCTCTATGTGAATGTGATTTTCAGGTGTTAAAAACTGCCACCTTGATGTTTCTTTTTAAAATTACAAATGTTGGCATCGAATCCTTTTTTGGGGGTTTAAATGGAAGGTTATTCCTTCCTTCCCTCCTAGGATCTAACTTCTGTGACTTAGAGTGGACTAGCAACTCTTGATTGATTCACCCTCGCTCCAAACAATGGTAAAGGGAAATTATATTGGTTTTTTTTTTTTCTCTTTTTAATCCTTGCAACATGTTGTGTTCATTTGACTATGGAATTTACCAGATTAGAGATCATTGATTTACTTACTCGGATTTTCCCAGGTTGGAAAAGCGAGACCCAAAAACATCATTTGCAGGAGCGAGAATGGTTGTGTTGGTCATCCTTCTCAAGTGAGAATATTTATTCAATGTTATATTCAATCCCTAATTTCAATTTATTTTTCCTCTGTACTTTCTATAAGATATTCCATCCCCCTTTCATCAATAGTACAAAATTAATTTTGTTTTCACTGTACTGGTTTCCTAGTCTCCGACACACCCCTTGCAGTCATCACAGTCTTCCCTTACAATTGTTGGAAATTAATTCCAACTGCTAAAGTCAATCAGCGGTAAATGCAGAAGTGAAAAGATTGCAGCACATTGAAGCCAAGGCTAAGGCAGTTGCCTGCAGTCTTGAACAAATTGCAAAAGGATTGGAAAGCCACACAAGTACAGTACAGAGCAGATGGGATTTGATTCCCTTGATATTTTATAAAGCGGTAGCCGTTTTTTATTAACAGCAGAGTTGAATGCCAAAGAATTTCGTGGCTTCATAGCACGGAAGAACAAATATTTATTAATATAGTCATTTCGGGCGTTTAAAGCCCTCAACAAACAAAATGATGAAAATATCGTTTAAACAGTGGAAGGCTTAAAGTTTCTGAAAAGGGAGGACAAGTGTCCCCACCACTTTAGCGCAAATCGCAAGATCGCATTTTCAGAAGTAAAGTGTCTTGTTGATGAGAAGTCGCGATGCGATCGCAATCGCATATCACAACGACCAAGTTTCAAATGTTTTGCGGATGTGGTAGAGATGCGATACGATGCGCGATCGTGTCATCGCGCGGATCGCAAAATCGTACCATCGCATTTCTGATTGTTCCGCCACATTTTTTATCACACATATTTGCGATGCGATCGCGCGATCGTGCCATCGCGCAGATCGCAAATCGAAAATTGAAATATTTGGGTTGTCATTTGTTATACGTTTAATACGCGGACGCGATGCTTTTATGTTTTATGTTTAATGTTTTATATTGTGCACGCCACTTATAAAAGAAAGGTCCGAGAGCCTTTTTAAATATAGGAGTTATTTTGCTTTATACATAGAACAGAGTCGTTTTTATGCACAGGAGTGCGGAATTGAAAATAAAAAACAGCGTATTTTTCAGAGAGAGATAGAGTTTTATTAAGACAGTGAAGTCTTGTGCATGAACTGTGTTTGAAGCAGTCACTAATTTGTAAATCCCTCTGTGTGAGGAAGAATTTGTAATAGATTTTTTATGGAATAAAAGTTTGTTTTCTAAGTTGAAACTCTATTTCCTGTGAGTGAAATTTTATTAATTTTATTAATTTGAAAAATTCCAGAACAATAATAGAGATAATACACTCCTCTCTATAACACAGAGAAATTAATAAAATTTCACTCACAGGAAACAGAGTTTCAACTTAGAAAACAAACTTTTATTCCATAAAAAATCTGTTACAAATTCTTCCTCACGGAGAGGGATTTACAAATTAGTGACTGCTTCAAACACAGTTCACGCACAAGACTTCACTGTCTTAATAAAACTTTGTCTCTCTCTGAAAAATACGTTGTTGTGTATTTTCAATTCCGCACTGTTGTGCATAAAAACGACTCTGTTCTATGTATAAAGCAAAATAACTCCTATATTTAAACAGGCTCTCAGACCTTTCTTTTATAAGTGGCGCGCACAATATAAAACATTAAACATAAAACATAAAAGCATCGCATTCGTGTGTTAAACGTATAACAAATGACAACCCAAATATTTCAATTTGCGATTTGCGATGTTGCGATCTGCGCGATGGCTCGATCTCGCGATCGCATCGCAAATATGTGTGATCAAACATGTGGCGGAACAATCAGAAATGCGATGGTGCGATTTTGCGATCTGCGCGATGCACGATCACGCATCGTATCGCAGCTCTACCACATCCGCAAAACATTTGAAACTTGTTCGTTGCGATATGTGATTGCGATCGCATCGCGACTTCTCATCAACAAGACACTTTACTTCTGAAAATTCGATCTTGCGATTTGCGCTAAAGTGGTGGGGACACTTGTCCTCCCTTTTCAGAAACTTTAAGCCTTCCGCTGTTTAGACGGTATTTTCATCATTTTGGTTGTTGAGGGCTTTAAACGCCCGAAATGACTGTATTAATAAATCTCTGTTCTTCCGTGCTATGAAGCCACAAAAGTCTTTGGCATTCAACTCTGCTGTTAATAAAAAATGGCTATCGCCTTATAAAATATAAAGGGAATCAAATCCCATCTACTTTGTACTATACTTGTGTGGCTTTCCAATCCTTTTGCAATTTGTTCAAGACTGCAGGCAACTGCCTTAGCCTTGGCTTCAATGTGCTGCAATATTTTCACTTCTACATTTACTGCTGATTGACTTCAGCAGTTGGAATTAATTTCCAACACTCCCCCTTAATTTCAACTGCTGGGTTTTTCTGCATACCCAGGCATTTCCTGAAATGTTCAAAGCTTTTCTGTGCAAGTGGCTTTGTGAAGATATCTGCAAATTGATCCTCTGTTCTGCAATGTTGCAAAACTATCTCACCATTGTTAACCAATTCCCGTATGAAGTGAAACTTGGTGTCAATGTGCTTTGTTCTTTTATGAAAAACAAAATTTTTAGACAATGCAATAGCTGAGCTATTGTCACAAAAGATCATTATCCCTTTCACCTGTTCTTGGCATAAACTTCTCAACATTTTTCTCATCCAAACTGTTTGACACGCTGCTGCTGTAGCTACCACATATTCTGCTTATGCTGTAGAAAACGCTACAATGGGTTGTTTCGTATAAGACCATGAAATGGCTCCTGAACCCATGTGAAAAACATAACCAGAAGTACTCTTCCGATCATCAACACTTCCAGCCCAATCACTGTCAGTGTATCCAACTAAATATGAACATTCTGAAGCAGTATACAAAATACCAAAACTTTTAGTACCTTTAACATACCTCAAAATTCTTTTTGCTGCTTGTCAATGTGCATCCTTTGGCTTTTCCATGAATCTGGAAATCAAACTAACAGCATGCATTATGTCTGGCCTAGTTGCAGTCAAATACATAAGGCTGCCAACTATGCTCTTGTATAAACTAGGATCAAAATCCTTGCTGTTGTCCTCTCTGCTGAGTTTTAATCCCATCACTGTGGGAGTGAACGCTGCTTTGCATTCCTGCATGTTAAATATTTCAAGTACCTTATTAACATACTTTGCTTGTGAGATAAAAATCCCACTTTCATCTTGTTCTACTTCTATTCCCAAGAAGTATCTCAATAAACCCATGTCAGTCATTTCAAATTCTTCTTTCATGACTGTTTTAAAATTTTCAATAAGGTAATCATCATTACCTGTGAAAATAACATCATCAACATATAAAACTACAATCAATATTTTTCCATCTTTTTCTTTGATGTAGAGGGTGGGTTCTCCCTCACAATTTTCAAATCCATTTTCCAGTAGATAGGAATCTATCCTACTGTACCACGCTCTTGGTGCTTGCTTCAGCCCATAAAGAGCTTTTTTCAACTTGCATACTTTGTGCTCTTGGCCTTTCTTTTCATAGCCGAGAGGTTGTTCTATATAAACCTCTTCCATTAACACTCCGTTTAGGAATGTTGACTTCACGTCCATTTGGTAAAATTTCCACTTGTTTTTTGCTGCTATGGAAAGCACTGCTCTCATAGATTCCATTCTAGCAACCGGTGCGAAAGTTTCCTCATAATCTGTCCCATGCTTCTGCTTATATCCTTTGACAACAAGTCTGGCCTTGTGTCTCTCTATTTTGCCTTCAACATTACTCTTGGTCTTGTAGACCCATTTTACTCCAATGACATCTTTACCTTTTGGTAGTTCAACCAAATCCCAAGTCTTGTTTCTTTCTATGGCATTTATTTCCTCAGCCATAGCTTCTATCCATTTCTTATCTTTGATGGCTTCTTCGAAATGAACAGGATCATCAACATGACAATATAAAGCAAACAAAGAATTGATACCTTCATTTGCAATATCTTTTTCATAAATATCTTTTAAACTTCTAAATTTCTTACCTCTTTCATTAGGTGTACAAATGCTTGAAGAAGCACTTGAATTTCCTCCTTGTGGTATGCTTGGAGAAGCACTTTCATTTCTCCTCAAGGGTGTGCTCTACTGCTCTTTTGTTGGTGTTGCTGTTTGGGGATGTATTTCAGCCAATTCAACATCATTTTCATCATGAGATAAACAATGTTTAACATTTACTGTCTTCTCTATGCTTTCATCCCAAGCTTCCTCTTCAATGAACTGAACATCCCTGCTCACAATAAACTTCTTGGTGGATGGGTTATATAACCTGTATGCCTTGGATTCCTCACTGTATCCAATGAAAATACATTTCTCCCCCTTTTTGTCCAACTTCTTCCTTAGCTGATCCAGAATGTGTGCATAAGCCACACATCCAAAAACCTTCATGTGTGTGACACCTTGCTTTGTGCCACTCCATGCCTCTTTCGGCACTTTGTTCATAACTACTTTTGTAGGGCATCTATTCAAGATGTACGATGCACAATGTACAGCTTCAGCCCAATAATCATTCGGCAAATGGTTTGCCTTTAACATACTCCTTGCCATGTCCATTATGGTTCTGTTCTTCCTTTCAGCTACTCCATTTTGTTGCGGAGTATATCTAGTTGTAAACTGTTATGAATACCATTTTCTCTACAAAAACGTAGAAAATATTTAGAGATATACTCACCTCCTCTATCAATCCTTAAGACTTTGATATGCAGCCCACTCTGGTTCTCAAAAAGTGCTTTGAAATTGCAAAATTTTTCAAACACTTCACTTTTGTTTTTCAAAAAGTAAACCCACGTTTTTCTTGTAAAATCATCTATGAATGTTAACACATAGTGGCTTCTTACTAGCGATGGAGTTTTCATCGGTCCACATACATTTGAGTGGACAATCTCTAAGGGTGCTTTTGCCCTTATGCTTTTCCTGGAAGGAAAACTTCTCTGTTTTGTTTCCCCAAGATACAACCTTCACAAAGGTTGTTCGGTTTCTCTATCAATCGTAAACCACTTACCATTCCTTTTCTGTTCAATAGATTAAGACCTCCAAAGTTGAGATGTCCAAATCTCAAGTGCCATAACCAATTATCATCTTTTGGTTCGCTTTGGAAAGTCTCTTGTGAAACTGTTGCTTTCTCTTCACCATTCTTCAAATCTGCTCTCATTCTGAGAGGGAACATCCTGTTCCTTGTCATCTTTACTTCAGCAATACACAAATTTCTGGGTGGTTTATCCATGATGGTACAAACACCATCCTCAAAGAAAACATTATACCCCTTATGGACAAGTTGTCCAATACTTAAGAGGTTACACATCATTCCTGGAACATAATAAACATCTGCTATGGATTTCTTTTCACCTATCCTTGTTAGAACATTTACTGTTCCTTTTCCCATAACAGAAACTTTGTTATCAGTTCCTAGTGTGACTTGTGACTTCACACTTTCATCTAACATAGAAAACATTGCTAAGTTTCCTGTCATATGGTTACTACAACCGGAGTCTAGAAACCATAAATCCTCACTTTTTTCTTCAGCCATATTACAAGCTAAAAACATATTATTTTGGCTGACATTTTCCTTAGTGAAATTTGCACTCATTCTACTTGCCATTTCTTGCTGCTTATTTCTACATTCATTAGCATAATGACCATATTTTTTACAATGGTAACATTGGACATTGGATTTATCATACCTCTGTCCTTGAGCATTCTGCTGACCACTCTGTTGGCTGCTGCCTTTGCCTTGATGCTGATTTGGATTATTGCACCTTCCATGTGAATGTGAAGGGCTGTTTCTTCCACCTTTGTTTTGGCTTTTGCCTCTCCCTCTTTTGTTTCCTCTGTCTTTCCCTCTTTTTATCATTACTACCATTAAACAACTCTACATTTTTCCAAGTTCAATTTCCTTCCTCTCTGCCATTTAACATTTTAGAATGAGATTTGAGAAATAGTTACCCGTACGCCCAACTAGTATGGTGGTTTAAGTTTCTATTTGGTATATCATAATTACTATGCCTTTGTCTCTGCCTCATTCCTTTGTTAAATGAGAAATTGGATTTTGGTAGTTACATTGTGTTTGAATTCTAGGTTCTCTTTCTCGACATTCTCCTATCATTATGGCTTCATCCTTGTTTTGATGGTTGGATGTCAAATTCTAAAATTTCCAGGAGAAATTCAGTTGTAGTTGGACAAAAAAAATGTGTAGCTTATGTCTCTTATTTTTTGTGCCTACATAGTTTTTCTTCATTATAAGGATTGTGGAACATATTTATATAAATATCTTGTTAATGTCCCTTATTTTTTTTTTAATATAAAACTCACATGTATGTACCCCATCGTTAGTGACAGAATGAATTGGACCTCCAACATTTATACTTTAATTTTTCATTTTGATATTATGAAGAATTGTGTTAATAGAATCCTCTTTCACTTCCAAGGTTGAGGAAACCTTTCTATTTATGTATATACATGGACTGATTATCATATGTTATTCTATCTATGACGGTACATCGTATCTTATAAATTTTTCTTGGGCTAAATCAAACAGTTATTATGATACATGTTTCGTTTATTACCATGTTTTCTATTTCTTTGTAGTGGACCATATGAGATGTGTAATCATATTTATTCTCATCAGTTCTCTCTTTTGAGTAGATTATTTATGTTATTAGATCCTTGGTGTGCACTATAGTGTCGTTTTGATTTAAATGCACCTGGATTCTAACCAAATTGGTTTATAGATCTTAAAATGAAATAATGTTAAGCTAAATCCTTACAATGCCTTATTCTATACTTTTAAGGCGACATTTTTACGCCTATTTCATATCCTAACATTTATATTTTGAATACATTCGGGAAAGAGAATCTAATTGTCTAATATGGTAACTCTTCGCTATAATCACTATATTATATTGGCCATGTTCACTCGTCTAAATTTTTCTTACTTTTCAAATATCTAACTAATGTTAGTCTCTAAAGTTCAACACATATTCTTGTTCCTACATGTCAAAGGTTAAATAATTTTATTGTAATCAAAACACTACCCCAGTATTTTAGCTAGGTTCTTCCACATTACTGAGTGCCATATCAAGAATAAAACTCATTTCTAGCACTTGTAAAAACTCAAGTCATGATTTATTTTCTGTTTTGATTCCATTTAATTTATTCTAATGAAAATTATCGAATATGCAGGCATATTTAAGTGGTAAACTTAACCGGCTAAAGATATTAACAATTTCCATAGATCTAGTACGGATTTCCATGGATGTATTTCCACATACTCCAAAGATTTCAGTCCTTTATTCTTCCATTTTTGAGCTCGAAGATTTATACTTAACATAACGAATTATTAGTACCAATTCTCCTATCATAACAAAATCCATACAGCATTGTTTTTCTGTTTTCAACAAGTAGTTTAATCATACCATTCTGCGCCCTAGCAATATTTACTACCTAAGTGCACATATTTAATTTCCCATACTACCCGAAACGAATACCTTATCAGTCTGGGATACAATACTTCGCATTTTGACTATCACTTAATTCCTAACATGTTTAGGTCAATATGAATTAAGATATTATCCACAATTCACCTATAAAATAGCCATAATTTCGATTCCAGCCCCTGAATCTATACCCCTATTACCCAGGAACTCAATCATACCAATAAAAACATGTTCCACCAAACTATTTTTGAATCCCTAGTTCCCTACATGCACCTTTGTAGATTAAAATTTGTATACTAATTGCATGTAATTTCCATTTGGGAATACTACATCTTCTTGTATCTATTCATTTTATCAATAATAAAATGACATACACATATTTTCATATGATAAATAAAAAATGGCATATAAGAACCAAATGAAACCAAATGTAATGAAAACATATAACATAATTAATTCAAACCAAAATGTTTGATAGGTTATTACTTGGGAATCGAACACCACCACCCAACCTAGAACTGCTTTCCTCCAGTTCACCCCCAAGCTAAGAACCCTTCCCCAGGATTCAACAGCCTCCATTGATTCCTTCCATTATAATTTAATGCTTTTTCTTCACGATAAGGTTTATTTTAGTGATTTCCCACTTTTATGGACCTTTTTATCCATTTTCCTAGGCTTTTCCATAAAATCCTGCTTTTCTCTCCTGCGAAGATTTTATGTTTTTTCCAAGCTTAGCATATTTCTCCAGCTAATAAACTTAATGGATATTTCTCCCATCCATTAAGCTTATCTATAATTCTATCTAGAATCCTTATCATGAAAGAATGGAAAGCTTCTCATTTCTAGGTGTTTATTCCCAAGTTTTGACATCTCATTTATTTATTAATAAATATTCATTTACATAATTATTCCAATATTTTTTCCTTGATGGATTTTTCGCCATTTTATCCAATGTAACTTAGTCCAATCAAACAATATTATAGTAGTGGAGGGATATTATATTCTCCTCCCCTTTATTAACACCGTCCTCGGTGTTTTTTATCCGGTTCCTTTCCCATAAACCTTGTTGAATAACTTTTCTTTTGTATATCTTCTTGCACCCATGTATCCTCTCCAAAAATTCGATTCCAAGATTGGATCAATTTATTTTTAAGATACCATGGAGTATTCTAGAAATTCTCCCTTGACTCTACCTGTAACATTTTTCACTCAATTAGGTGAAATATCACGGGTCTATATCTAGAGTAATGATTTTTTTTAAAATATGATTGAGAATAATATTGTTCGCATTATGGTGATTTTATACGATTTAGAATTTTTCTATACTCTTTTCATTGTCGTAGAAGTTTCATCTTCACTTAATAAGTACTTCCCATCTATCTCTCCTTCAATCATCATTTTATTACATCTGGTGTGATTAATTAACTCTGAAGCAATCATACTTTTGTTATTAGCACATTGGTATACCTGCTGAATATGTTCCGCCTAATTTTCACCTGCATCCAACATATTATCCACACACATCCAATATCGTCAGAAACATTAATATATTTATATAATAGACTCGGTGGCCATGCCCATTTACATGAATATTGTTACTTATAGACTTCAATGTACAAAATTGTACATTGCTTTTCTCCTTTCTCACATGAGCATAAACATTATCAAGGAATGTTTGTTCCATATTATGAATTAGATCACAGTATCAATGGTACATATATTATTTTGGCCATTCTCATGGACACTGTTTTATGAAAAAAATAGCCTTCAAATGGACTTATCTATGTATACTCTTAACTATTTTTCCTATCAATTCACTATCACCAAAACTGGTAGTCAAATTATTTTAACCATTCACAAATTTTCCGGGTTTGACCGAGCAAACTCTGCTTCATGATGTATTAAATTTTCAATCCTTTGAAAAAAAAATTTCAAATTCCAACCTTTGTGAGGTCATTTCCTTATTATCATTGCTACTAATTTCTAATTGCTTAGATTCTATTTGGTGCTAATGTAAGCAATAATTTTTATCACATTATTAAGATTTGGTCAACGTTTCGAACCAACTAATGTGGTTCATCCTAAGGACAAGGTGAAAAAATCCCATGAATCTTATTGAATAAATAGTGTGGATGCACCATTGCGTGGAATTAGTTGCTAAAAACTAGTCATTTAAAATTTTTATTATTAAATGAGATATAAATTTTAATAAATATTTTAATACAATTGATTAAATTTTTTATTATCTTGAAAGAATTTAGTAATAAATAATATTTATTCCTAAATGAAATGACTTCAACCATGTTTCCTCGTTATAGTAACCATATTTCTCCTTAGCCACAATCTTACCTTACTATAGAATTTCGATTATGAATTTTCATTTTTAGTTTGACACTATTTCAGTCCATGATACCATTAGTATCATTATGACATACCCACGGTTCCCAAACCCATTCCACTATCCATCAATTTGTTTATTGCGATACTCATGGACATGTGTATGAAATCATGGGAATTGAAAAAAAGGGATTTTCCACCCTGGTTAATATTACACCTGACCGATTAGTCCTTTGTTATATCAAAAGTACCATTTAGACTTCATTTAAAAAAAAATGCGTGGTCTGTTTTCTTATATATATATATATATATATATATATATATATAGATTTCTCGTTTGGAACAATATCTTTCCTTTTTACCATTAATTCAAACCATTAAGAAAATCCGCCCACTTTGTTTTTTTTAAGGTGCTAAATTGTTTATCTGTTATGTGAATTGTTATAGTTTACATATACTTAATCAGTAAATATCCTTATTTATATTCTTTCCTAAAATGACCATAATTCCCTTCATGAATGGTCCCATTAAAAAATACAGTGAATTACCTTGGTAATTTGGACCCCAAAATTTTCATTTTTTACATTTATAATGTGTTCTAAGTATATATTTTAATGTCAGAAACATAATTATTACACAACACGACTAAAGAAAATAACTTATTCCTTATCGAGTAAGAAATTTTGTCATAAAATCTAGACAACATCATACAATTCAAAATAGATCCATAAATGTAATAATAGACATTGGAAGGTGGACTCACTCCTGATTAGCAACCATTTCATACATAAGTGACCAAAATACATGTCTAGGAATTAAAATCCCAATATCACATATATCAACGCTATTATTTTTTCCTAAGATGTATGAATTCCCATCAATAAAAGTACGTTGTGGGATGATACTTCTAGTGATCATATCTGAGGTCTTGTCATATTATTTTATTATGTAAAGGCCTACCCCTCGACTATTAAGAACATGTGTCAGGAATTGTTTCATATACTCACATGAGGGAATAGTGGAACATTTGACTATTCTCCTTCAATGCTCTACTCAATCTTATTTCTCTATTCAAACCCATTAGGTCCAAGGGTTGAACCTAGGGATCTGATACCACTTGTCACAAACCTTAGAACATTGTCTTGACTTTTTTATTTATTACAATGATTCATTAATTATTCCTCCTCTATCATCTGGATCTATTCAATTTCTAGTCCGACTTCCAGTTTCTTTGGTTCCAGAATTAGCTATAAAATAGCTAAAGAGTTATGACATTATTATCATCGTCAAGGTGATATTATGGTATACCATTACTTTGATTTCATAGCTATTAACATGGAATCAATATTCCCCGTGATGCATCCTAGGTCTTAATCAACTTGTTGAACCTGTGAACATTAACATAACGCTCTTACATCAAGATGTACTTATATTGTATGCCTCGCTTAATACTTTTATATATAGGCCAGACTCGCTTATAATACATAGTTTAGATTAACTACTCTTAAGTTAATTGCTTTTCCCATAGACTTTAGCTTTAATTTCTATTAAATACCATTAACATTGTTCAAATATGATACATTTACACCTGTAAAATCATGAACAATACCTATCACATATCAATTTGAATGACACTACAAACTGTGTACGATATAAGTTTCATATGGCTCGGTTCATTACTCTCTACTATGCACATGTGGCCACCGTCACCTGGTCAATGAAATGGGGACAAAGTACCTCTATCGCGTGATACACCCATTGTACCTTACACCTAATGGTGGATGATGGAAATCTGTTGTCCTCATCCAATGGTGCAATTCTCTTCACACAAACCATAATACTGAATAACTCTTCTCCCTCTGTAATTCGATGGTTTTGTATGTTATTTGTCACTGCCGCAACTTTGTCTCACTCTCTCAAATCGAGTGGATGGTAATAGATTCAGTCATATAGAGTTTAGCGAATTTCCCCAATTTTGAGGGCAGTTCAACACTTATGGAGCCCAGGTAAAACTAACAGTGCTTACCCTGTTTCGTTTCTTTTACACTAATTCTTTCCCACTAGAAATTTAGGAATTGAATAATTGTTAACTCTCGATTTCCATTTTTCTTCAGGTATTCATTTCAATCTCCAAGTGAAATTTTTACACTAGAAAGAATGGTGTTCTAGGCCTTATTTTGTTTTCCACTGCAATAATTTAGTGGTTGTGTGCATTAGTGATCAGAATATGGATTAGGGGAAAAAAATTGCCTAAAATTCAAGGTGCTTAGAATTGCATCAAACTAGAACGACTGGAATTGGTCTGTAGCGAGGAGTCTGACGCAATTCGTTTCACTCAAAACGAAGTTCATATGAGGAAGTTAGAGCCTGTTGATCCTCGTGTCAAACAGGCAAATTTTAAAGAAAATGGTCAAACAGGGTCAAAGGCTAAAAGTTTGGGTTTTTGTCCATTTTTCCCAATGACATTGTGAAAAGTGTCACTGCAGGATTCTCTAGAGATTTTTGAAGGTGAAATTCTTTTAATAGCTACCCCCTAAGTTTGAATTTGAATTTTTTTTATATGGGGACAATCCAACTAGACGCTGACATGTGGTGTAGCCAGGGGTTGACACGTGGTGCAGCCAGGGGCCGCCACCTGCCCCCTGTGGTGGACCAACGTTAGATGAATTTCATTTATATTATGGCCGAATTCATTTTCAATGGTCTTAATTTTATATATGGTCGAAATATTCATATAACCCAAAGTCCAAAGAACTATGGTTTATGGTTCGAATTTCATACATACATTATGGTTTGAATTGAAATATATCAAAGGTTGGATTATGGCCGCATTTTTATTTAAGAATGTATGGTTCGAATTTCATACATACATTATGGTTTGAATTGAAAAATATCAAAAGTTGGATTATGGGCGCATTTTTATTTAAGCATGGAGAAAAATATATGTATAGGATGGGCGAAGGTCGGGGTTCGACCCCACGACTTCCTGCCTACAACACGCTTTCCATACCAATGGGCCACGACATCAAGTCTTGATAGACTATGCAACCGACATATATTTAATGTTTCAAGGTTGACTAGCGGGGGTAAGGAGGGGTCCAGCCCTCTCCCAATACGACCTATCCACCAGACCACAGGCGGGGCAAATTTTTGTTAAGCACAGAGATTATGTTAAAGAGCAGGTTTAATACCCCTTAAACTTTGGTTAATGCGCTAAGCATTTTATTAATCCAGGTTTAATTAAATGGCACATTTAGCACTAAGCTTCCATTGAACACCTGCTTAGCATTAATTAAATGCATATTAAGTTGGCGGTAAATTCGACAGACCCGCCAATTTAGGTGCTGCCCTAAATTTGGCGGTCCTAACTAGAGTCTTCTCCAATTTTAGAGGCAGATTACTAGGCCAAATTGTTTTGGCCATATATTTTGCTTCTTTCAACCAAATTGGGAAAAAGAAGAGTCATTCTTAGATGACTTTGATGCTCTAAAGATGATGGTGTAGGTTGTAGAGGCGTTGGAGCACTTCTGAAAGTTTTTTTTTCCACTTTGAATATTAAAGAAGCTGAGGGCCACCAGGAGAGGAGGTCATGCCTAGATCAGTTGGGGACCATTTTCAGATATTGCATAGTCTATTTGGAGGTTTTTGGGTCTTTTGAAGCCAATGGTGTAGGTTGCAAAGCCATTGAAGCATTGTAGGTACATGTAATCAATCATTTAATCATTAATCCCTGGAGGGCCTAGCCAGTTGAAGCAGGTCCATGGGGATGTAGCCCATGAGGGGTGAACTCTGTTATCAATTATTGTGTAATGTGTTTATTATATGTTATTTATCTACATATTATTTGATGTACATTAGTTTTTAAAAGCTAATTAACTCATAAATTTCTCATAAAAGACACTTAAAAACTTGACACATAAACCCCTTCACAATTCGATAACTTGAGACAATCCTAAACACATTTTTATTTAACTGATGAGGGAGCTAACAAAGAAAAACTAGTTTTCCCATATTCAGATCAAGTTGGTATCAGAGCATAGTTTAGCTCATTTTAGCCAAGGTTAGCTAGAATAATTAGCTATTTTCTTTTGAATTTGTGCAAGGAGAGTTTAACTATGTGCAAGTTAATTTACGATTGAAAGCTCGGTTCTCAAATAACAACAAAGAATATTTGTATGCATTTCAAGTGTGATGGAATCTTCATTAAGCACTGTTTCTAATCAGTATTCCTTAGAAAAACTCTTTGATAAAGAGATGTTACAGAAACTCTACATCATGAATGATATGGTACAAGAGATGTATGAAGATAAGAGGGAGAGAATTATACTTCAA
Source organism: Pinus albicaulis (assembly GCA_034641835.2). NCBI lineage: Eukaryota > Viridiplantae > Streptophyta > Pinopsida > Pinales > Pinaceae > Pinus > Pinus albicaulis. The sequence continues at coordinate 833,894,706 of CM076576.1, forward strand.
GAGAAGTTGATTGCCATGGAGGAGGAGAAGCAAGATCTTCTTGAAAATATGCATGAGATGGAGACTCGGCCCCATATTGAAAATGAAAACCTAGCAAGGATGCATGAGATGGAGACTAAACTCCATGATGCCAAGGAAACTTTAGCCAAGTATGTGCATGAAAAAGAGGTATGAAATTCAAGTTTATCTTCTATTTCTTCTCAAGATGAATATGTAGGTTTTTTTGAAAGACACAATAGAGGAAAAGAGTCCAAATTATTGATAAAAATGGACTATGAATGTAAAGTATTGGGAAAAAATGAACAATGCATTGTTGAGCCAATTGTTGTTGAGGAAAGGCCTAAGTATTTGGGTCTTGGTTATGGAAAACATGATGGAAAATGATCCAAGGCTATGAAGGCACATGAAGGTGTTCCAAGAAATATTTTCATTTCATGTTCATTACCTCAATCTTTTGAAGTTTTTGTGCATGAGGAATGCAAAAATTTCATACGCACTTTTCAGGAAGATGTTCATAAGCATGCAACTAATGAGAATGGAAAACACAAGGATGTTGAAAGCTCTAAAACCATTGAATGAAGTGTTGGTATTCCGAAGAGAGCCACTACCTCATCAAATCCATCCTTTCAAGAAGGCAACAAAGGTGAATGTTCAAGGGATAAATTTGCCTTTAATCAAGTTGCTTTTTATTGTGATAAACATGGTAAATCTTCACATAATATTTGGAAAAGGTCTGCATGTTCCATTCAAGATGTTGGAAGAAGATAGCCATGCACAGGAAAATTTATGAACAAAGGAGGCAAAAAGCCAAAGCTCCATTAGACAATGCAAACCATGTTGAAAAGAATATGCAATTGTTTTTCACTCATTTCCATAAGCAGGGTCATCTTGTAGATAAGTGTTGGAATTTGTATCCAATAAGTCATCCACGAAATTTGAAGAAGGTGGAGAGAGATCTTGACAAAAATGGAAAATAAGATTCCATAATCGATGTGGGTCAGGATGATTCACATGATGAAGTGTAGCTGAAAGAAGTGTCATTGAAATGGTTTGGTAAGAAATGGTTAGATTTCTTATCCAATTAAGGCCTTGCATGTATTTTGATGATTGATGCATTTATTTTCCAATTGAATGAATGTTGCATGTTTATGCCAGGAAGGTGTTTGAAAAGGAGATGTTAATGAATTGTTTAACATGATGTGAAATTCTTGTTGTTTTGAAAAACCATGTACAACAACTTTTCTTTGACTTGAGATTATTTTTTTGAAGAGGCATGTTTTTTCGACTTATGTTTGGCCGATGGTTAGTACACCGAGATGTAAGAGTACACGATGATGTTCACAGTATGCGAAATTTTTTTATTTGAAGGAGCAAAAGGATATGTCATCAAGTTATGTTTTTTGCATGATGTGTTTTTTAGATTGATGGTTGTGTTTGTGACAAGATGTTGCAAGATTTTTGGAAGGTCCACTCTTGAGCAAGAGGCTCATGTTTAGCCTTAATTCTCAAATATATGACATGAGAAGCATGTAAATACTGTAGGATGATGGAAATAGGGACAAGATGTCAAAGAATTTGCAGCCAAAAAGTTTGTAGCCATTTTAGACCATTTGATGTGTTGACGCCAAGAAGCAGAAGAGGTGGCGAATGAATTCTTCCAAATGTGGAATTTGGAACCATGGAGATAAAATAATGGTCATTTCTTTTCTTGTTATTACTAATGTTGGAACTCATTTTTGTAGTTCACTCAGATGGTTGGGAAAGTGGTTTCCAAGAAGAAACTTGCATCAAATGCATATTTGTGCAAAGGAGGAACATGATTCTCAGTGGGAAGGCTATCAATTAGTTTTCCAAGTAAGAGGGATCTCTTTAGTACATAAAAGTGTTTTATAAGTTAGCAAGAAACCAACAAGTTTTGGATTGGGTCAGCAAAAAAAGGAGGACATTGGTTGAAGCACCAAGCCATTTGCAAGGCAAGGCATGTCAGTGAACCCAAGAGGTTGTCATGGAGATTTTTCCAAGTAGAATCAAGATGATATAGCTTGGGAAAGAGAATAGTATTTAACTCTTATCGGATAACCAAATTTTGTGGGTCCAAAACCCTGTCAGTGGGAAGGAGTGATTAGAATCTGGATTAGGGGCAAAAATTTTCCTAAAATCAAAAGTTCTCAGAATTTCACCAAACTAGAATGACCGGATCTGGCCCGTCTCTAGAAATCTGACGCAATTTTTTTCACTCAAAACAGAGTCCGTATGAGGAAGTTAGAGCATGTTGATCGTCGTGTCAAACAGGTGAATTTTAAAAAAAAATTGTCAAACAGGGTCAAAGGCTAAAAATTTGGGTTTTCCTCCATTTTTCCCAATAACATTGTGACAAGTGTCACTACAATAATCGCTGGAGAGTTTCGAAGGTGATTTTTTTTTAATGGTTGTCCCGTAAGGTTGAATTTGAATTTTTTTGTATGGGGACAGTCCAACTAGACACTGACACATGGTGTAACCAGGGGCCGCCATGTGCCCCCTATGGTGAACCAAGGTTGGATGAATTACATTTATAATATGGTCAAATTCATTTTCAATGGTCTAAATTTTATATATGGTCGAAATATTCAAATAACCAAAAGTCTAAAGAACTATGGTTTATGGTTCGAATTTCATACATACATTATGGTTTGAATTGCAATATATCAAAGGTTAGATAGTCCAAAGGTTGGATTATGGCCGCATTTTTATTTAAGTGTGGAGCAAAATATATGTACAAGATCGGCGGAGGTCACGGTTCGACCCCACGACCTCCCACCTACAACGCGCCCTCCATACAAATGGGCCACAAAATCAAGTCTTAATAGACTATGCATCCGATATATAGTTAATGTTGCAAGGTTGAATGGCGAGGGTAAGGAGGGGGCTAGCCCCCTCCCCATACGACTTATCCAACAGACCATAGGCGAGGCATATTTTTTTTAAGCGCGGAGATTATGTTAAAGAGCGGATTTAATACCCCTTAAACTTTGGTTAATGCACTAAGCATTTTATTAATCTAGGTTTAATAAAAGAGTGTGTTTAACGCTAAGCCTCCTCTAAACACCCACTTATCTTTAATTAACTGTAGATTAAGTTGGCAGTAAATTTGGAGGACCCACCAATTTAGGCGCTGCCCCAAATTTGGCAGTCCTAACTGGAGTCTTCTCCAGTTTTGGAGGTAGTTTACTAGGCCAAGATGTTTTAGCCATATCTTTTGCTATTTTCGACCAAACTGGAGAAAAGAAGATTCCTTATTAGATTATTTTGATGCTCTGAACATGATGGTGTAGGCTGCAGAGGTGTTGGAGCACTTCTAGAAAAAAAAAATCCACTTTTAAGATTAAATAAGCCGAGGGCTACCAGGAGAGGAGGTCATTCCTAGATCATATGGAGACCATTTTCAGATATTGAATAGAGAAATTTGAGGTTTTTTGGTCTTCTGAAGCCAATGGAGTAGGTTGGAAAGCCATTGGAGCACTGTAGGTACATGTAATCAGACATTTTACCATTAATCCCAAGAGGGCCTAGCCAGTTGAAGCAGGTTCATGGAGATGTAGCCCAGCAAGGGTGAACTTTGTTATCAAATATTTTGTAATATGTTTGGTGTGTGTTATTTCTCTACATATTATTTGTTGTACATGAGTTTTTAAAAGCTAATTAACTCATAAATTGCTCCTCAAAGACACTTAAAAACTTGAGACATAAACCCCTTCACAATTGGCTAACTTGCGATGATCCTAAACACATTTTTATATGACTAATGAGGGAGCTAGCACATCAAAACTAGTTTTCCCATATTTATATCATCTTGGCTGAATCTCTGGTATAAGTGTAATTGTTGAAATATTCCTATCTATAATTTCTGCCTAATTTTTGAACACCTTCCATTAGGGGAATTTTGAGGTCTAAAATGGGCCTATTAAGGAAATTATAAAACAATAGTGGAAATCATAAAATAAGATTTGATGACATCATCAAATTTTAGAGGGAAAAAACAAAATATAAAATTTTCAACTGGTATTTTCAACTTTTCTCCCTAGGGGTTTACTCAAATTTCGAGCGGAAACACTTGTTGGATGCAGAATTTGATTCCTCATACAAGGAGTACCCATGTTGCATACTTTTTATGGACCCTTCTATAAGAAAAATGAGAAATAATTGAAGGGTCCATAAAAAGTATTTCTGATTTTTCATGTAGAGGAGTCCATCGAAAGTATGCAACATGGGTACTCCTTGGGTGAGGAATTAAATTTTGCATCCAACGAGCACTCTTGCTCAAAATTTGAGTAAAAACTTAGGAGATAAGTTGAAAATACGAATTGAAAAAATAGTTTTATTATTTTATTATTTTTAAATATTTTTACTTTACTACTCCATAAATGGCGAATCATTCCCCATGTTTGACATCATCATTTTGAATCCTATTGGTTCTTATAAAGCTTATTTTGGTTATACATTTTCCTTAGGAGACCCATTTTAGACCTCAAAATTCCCCTAATGTATCATTTTACACTCCAGCATCCCTGACCCTGCCTGTAGTGTGGTCTGAGTATCAGTTATTAGATTTGAATTTAGACCACTATTAACTTGGTTGGTATCATAATATCCTCATGTAGGTTGTTGGCTGAAATATATTTTATTTTCAAGAGTCTTTTATAAACCCGAGAGTGTGTGGCCTTCACCTGCATTTTGAGTTTCAGGTTACGTAACTTTCCTCGAAGGTTTCTACTAGTAAGACACAGTTTCCAATGCATATATAGAAGTCGTAGTACTCATTCGCTACAGATATATAAAGTTACCATCCTCGTAATGGAAGAAGTGAATATACCTGTATTTAATCTAGTACTCTTCCAGGTAATACTCTGTTCCTTCCTTCTTAAAGTTTGATTTTTCCTTTGCAGGAGGGTTCCTAACTATTCTCTCTATGAATGTGATTTTCAAGTGTTAAAAACTATCAGCTCGATGTTTCTATTTAAAATTATAAACGTTCGCTTTGGATCTCTATTTTGTGGTTTAAATCGAATGTTATACTGGCCATTCTCCCTAGTATCTAGCTTTTTTGATGTAGAGTGCACCAACAACTCTCGGCTTCTTCACCCTCACTCCGAACAATTGTAAATCAACATTCTACTGGGGTTTTTTTTCTCTTTTTAATCCTTGCAACATGTTGCGTTCGTTTGAATATGGAATTTCCCAGAATTAGAGATTTTTTATTTACTTACTTGAATTTTTTCAGGTTGGAAAAGTGAGACCCTGCAACATCGTTCACAGGAGTGAAAATGGTGATGTTGGCCATCCTTCTCAGGCGAAAAGAGTTATGTAATGTTATATGAAATTTTTACTTTCAATGTTTTTTTCCTCTATAATCTCTATAAGATATTCCACCCTCCTTCATCATTAGTAAAATAATTATTTTTTTATCACTGTACAGGTTTCTCGGTCTCCGACACACCCCTTGCAATCATCGTAGTTGACCCTTACAACAGGTTGTGCCCATTTCATCATTACTACCATTAACACGCTCTACATTTTTTCAAGGTGAGTTTCCTTCCTCTCTGCCATTTAACAATTTAGAATGATATTTGAGAAATAGTTTCTCGTACGCCCAACAAGTATGGTGGTGTAAGGTTCTATTTGGTATCTCAAAATTACTATGCCTTTGTCTCTGCTTCATTCCATAGCTAAATGAGAACTTGTATTTTGGTAGTTACTCTTATTTACACTGTGTATAAATTTCAGACTCACTTTATCGGCGTTCTCCTATCATTCTGGCTTCATCCTTGTTATGACTTTTGGATGTCGAATTCTAAATTTTCCAAGAGAAATTCAGTTGTAGTTGGACAGGAACAATTGTGTAGCTTATGTCTCTACTTTTCCGTGCCTACACAATTTCTCTTGATTATAAGGAATGTGGAATATATTTATATAAATAGCATTTTTGTGGCTCTTATATTTTTTTTTATATAAAACTCGCATGTATGTACCCCTCATTAGTGACAAAATGAATTGGATCTCCGACATTATACTATAATTTTTTATTTTGAGCTTATGAATGATTGTGTTAATAGAATCCTCTTTTCACTTCCAAGGTTGAGGAAACCTTTCTATCTTTGCATATACATGGACTAACTATCATATGTTATTCTATTTTTGATGGTACATCTCGTCTTATAAGTTTTACTTGGCTAGATTTAATTGGGCTAAATCGGATAATTATTGCGATACCTGTTTCATTTATTATTATGTTTGTTATTTCTTTGTAGAGGACCATATGAGATTTGTAATTATATTTATTCTGAGGATTTCTATCTTTCGAGTAGGTTATTTATGTTATTAGATCCTCGGTATGCACTATAGTGTCGTTCTGATTTAAATGCACATGACTTTTACCCAACTTGGTTTATACATCTTAAAATGAAAGAATGTTCAGCTAAATCCTGACAACGTTTTCTTCTAGAATATTAAGGTGACATCTATATGCGTATTTTGTATCCTAATAAGTTATATGTCGAATATATTCAGGAAAGAGAATATAATTGTTTAATATGGTAACTCTTCACTATAATCACTATTTTATATTGACCATGTTCACTGGTATAATTTTTTCTTATTTTGCAATATATAACAAATGTTAGTCTCTGAAGTTCAACACAAATTCTTGTTCTTGTTCGACAAAGGTGAAATAACTTTACTGTAATCAAAACATTACCGTAGTATTTTAGCAAGGTTCTTTCACATTGCTGAGTGTTATATCAAGAATAAAACCCATTTATAGCACTTATAAGAACTGAAGTCATGATTTATTTTTTGTTTTGATTCCATTTAATTTATTCTAATGAAGATTATGGCATATGCAACCATAGTTAAGCGGTAAACTTAACCGGCTAAATATATTAACAATTTCCACAAATCTACTACGGATTTCTGTGGTTGTATTTCCACATACTCCCAAGATTTTAGTCCTTTATTCTTCCATTTATAAGCTCGAATATTTACGATTAACATAACGAACTATTAGTACTAATTCTCCTATGATAACAAAATCCATACATCATTGCTTTTTTGTTTTCAACAAGTATTTTACTTAGACCATTCTGCGCCCTAACAATATTTACTAGTTAAGTGGACATATTTAATTTCCCATACTACCCGAAAGGAATACCTTATCATTTCAGGATACAATCCTTAGCATGTTGACTATCACTTAATTCCTAACATGTTCCGGTTAATAATAATTATGATACTAACGAAAATTCACCTATAAAATAGCATTAATTTCGATTTCATCCCTTGAATATATACCCCTATTACCTAGGCATTCAATCATACCAACAACAACATGTTCCATCAAACTATCTTTGAATCCCTGATTCCCTACTTGCACCTTCGTAGATTAAAATTTGTATAATAACTGTGTGTAATTATTCGGGGATACTACATCTTTTTGTATCTATTCATTTTATCAATAAGAAAATGACATACACATTTTTTCATACGATAAATAACAAATGACATATAAGAATGAAATGGAACCAAATGTAATGAAAACAGATAAACAATTAATTCAAATCGGAATCGCTGATAGGGCATCACTTGGGAATCGAACACCACCACCCAACCTAGAACCACTTTCCTCCAGTTCACCCCCAAGCTCAGAACACTTGCCCAAGATTCAACAATCTATGTTGATATCACAATTAGTATTTAATACATTTTATTCATGATAATATTTCTTTTAGCGACATCCTTCTTTGATGGACCTTTTTATCCATTTTCCTAGGCTTTTCCATAAATTACCGTCTTTCTCTCCCGTGGAGTTTTTATGTTTTTTCCAAGCTTAGCATATTTCTCTAGCTAAGAAACTTAATGGATCTTTCTCTGCCATCCATTAAGTTTATCTAGAATTCTATCTAGAATTATTATCATGAAAGAATGAAAAGCATCTCATTTCTAGGTGTCTCATTCTGAAGTTCCAACATCTCATTTATTTATTAATAAATATTCATTTACATAATAATTCAAATATATTTTCCTTCATGGATTTTCCACACTTTTATCCAATGTAACTTAGTCCAATCAAACAATACTATAACAATGGAGGGATATTACACTTGTGACGCCTAGGGATGAAGACCCATTTTATCCAACAAATATGATGGGTATAGTTTGAAGAGATGACACCTCTCCACAATGATACTTCCTCAACTGAAAAATGATGAATTAATATTCTCCTTTAGTGAACAATAAAATGTGCATCTTTATCTTGGAAAAATATGGCTATGGTCTCTCAGAACTCAAGAACAAAATGTGCATCTTGATCTTGGAAAAAGACGACTAAGGTATCTCGAAACTCTCTCAACTGCGACTGGGTAGATCTGCAAATCAAAAGTGACTTAAGACTCCCTTAACAACAATGAACAATTGGACAAACCAAAAAATTAGATATTTTTCACCTCTAAAATTTTTACTCAACTCTTCTAACTCCAGTACCACTCTAATGATAAAAAGATAAAATTATATTATTTATTTTTGCAATAAATAAATAAATAAAAATACATATAAAACACACCACTCTACCCATTGGAGTTGAAATTCTCAAATCAGATGTTTTGAATTAACTAACCATTAAAATATATCGACGACAAAGTATTATAGAGAGATTCTCTAAAAGAATTTCAGTATGCTAAAAATAACCATTATAAAAATTTTAGTTATTTCATGCATACCAAACTCTTTCATCCAACACATGCGAACTATATGTATCCTCGAAATAATTACATCTAACAATGTGACCTTCTCATCACCCAAGGGGAATCAAAGTAAACCAATGATCGTAATATTATTTTATTACGATACCACTACACCATTTACCTCAATAATGATATCTAACGATGTAGCCTTCTCATCACGCAAGGAGAAACAAAGAAAAGCAATGGCCGTGCGATTATTTAATCAATACCACCACACCTTTAGTGAATGAATTTGTGAGTTCACACTTACAAACTTCGAAACATCCAATATTAACGTAGATCCACCCAATTGATAACTGATCTAATCCATTGTAAATTATCACAGTGGAATTAGAATAAATTAAAGTTGATTCATCTTCTTGGAATACTTTCGTGGTCCATGGCATTAGAATGCGCAATCTTAAGATGAATATTTCAAGAGATATACTAGGTATGTAGCGAGCTCAAACCATAGAAATAACTTATATAGATATCGCAGGATATATAACTGTCATAATTATGGTCAAAGGTAAATGTAATTGTAGTTCAAAAATATGAATAACTGTAAAATAATCAGCCTAGATCCATCTTAACTACGAATCTATCAAGCATCTAGAGGGATCAAATCTCTAAAGGTGAAAACCTCCTTTTTGAGTGCAAAACTTGAGGAAAAGTTTTCACCTCGAGAGATTTGATCCATATCGGCGCTTGATAGATTCATAGTTAAGATGGATCTAGGTTGGTTTTAGTCGTGTGTGACCAAGGAAAAGATCCGTAGTTAAGATGGATCTAGGTTAGTTTCAGTCGTGTGTGACCAAGGAAAATCTATCAATAATATGAGGAGAATATGATTAATTATATCAATAATATGTAAATACATCTAATAGTAATATAACCATTTTAAATAGGCTAAATATGTTTGAGATTTATTGAGTCATTTTAATTTTAAATTTTCTTAGTTACCTCTGAGTCGGTTGAGCTAATAAATATTGTAAAATAACTTTAATGATGAAAAATGATGAAATGAATTTTTTGAATGCAAAGTGACAATGTAATAATATTGAATGATATAAAATGTGAATAATAATAACGTAGTTAATCACAAATAACCTTCATTGTGATCAATCTCAAACTATTTTCTTTACTATTCTTATTGTCACCCTTGTTAGTTTTGTCATCTTTCCATGTCGATTATATGAAAAAGATAGTAGAAATAATAAATCATAAATCATTTAAGTATTTAGCTCGAGTTGTTGTAGTAAACATCATACCTTGTCTCTCTTTCTCTCCAATATTATTAGGTTTAATTACTATAACACAAAAATCGTTCTACATTGTAAATAATTTTTTGTGCTTACACTGAAATCAATGCGCACTATTAATCCAATGACTTTAAAATTAGCGTACCATCATACATCCAGTTACATCAAATCAGAAATCATCATTACAGTGAAATCAATGCATCTAATGCAAGAAATAAAATAATATTATAAAACAACATCTACACAGAAATCAATGCATCTAATGCAAATAATCAAATAGAATTAGAAATCAAAATCTACACTGAAATCAATGCATCTAGTGCAAGTAAGAAAATAGGATTAGAAGCCAACATATACACTAAAATCAATGCATCTAGTGCAAGCAATAAAATAGGATTATAAATCACCATATAAACTGAAATCAATGCATTTAGTGCAAGCAATCAAATAGGATTAGAAATCATTTATATTGAAATCAATGCATATAGCGTAAACAATCAAATTTAATTATAAATTAACACCTACATTGAAATTAATGCATCTAGTGCAAGAAATCAAAGATGATTAGAAATCACCATCTACACTGAAATCAATGCATTTAGTGCAAGAAATCAAATAGAATTAGAAATCAGTTACATTGAAATAAATTCATCTAGTGCAAGTAATCAAATATCATTAGAAATAAAAATCTACACTAAAATCAATGCATCTAGTGCAAGCAATAAAAAAGGATTAGAAATCACCATCTACACTGAAATAAATGCATATATTGTAAGAAATATTATTACCTCTCTCCCTCCTCCATATATATCTAAATGTCCCTCCATCTCTCCTTCTTTGTCTCTTTATCTCACCCCCACAAACACACATACTCTCTCACTCCATATTTATCAATCTCTTTTTCTCTCCCTCCCTGTCTCCATCTATCTCTTCTTTCTCTTCATCTTCCATCTATATCTCTATATCCCTTTTTATATCTATATCAACCCTAAAACATACACTCTCTCACTCCAATCTATCTATCTATCACTCCCTCCTCCTCTCCCTCCCTCTCTCTCTTCCCCTTCCCTCCCTCTCCCCTGCTTCTATCTCTCTTCCTTCATGCTATCCTCTCTCTCTTTCCCTCCATATTCCTTATCACTCCTCTCTCTCTCTCTCTCTCTCTCTCTCTCTCATCACCTTCTAACTTTCTCACTATATGTCTCTCTCTCTTCTTCTCTCCCTCATTCTCTCCATCTATTCTTCTTTTCTCTTTATCTCACCCCCAAACATACACACTCTCTCTCCACCTCTCCCTTATCACTCCCTCTCTCTCGCCACTTCTCACTCTATGTATTTCTTATTCCCTTTCTATCTCCCCATCCAGCTCCATCTCTCTATCCATCCCTCTCTCCCCCTCCAACTGCATCTCTCTATCCCTCCCTCTCTTCCCATCTAGCTCCATCTCTTTATCCTTCCCTCTCTCCCCTTCCAACTCCATATCTTTATCCCTCGCTCTCTCCTCCTCTCTCTCAAGTCCCCTCTCTTTTCCTTCCTCTCTCTCCATTTCTCTCCTACCTCCCTTTCTCTTCCCCCATCACTCTCTCTCTCTCTCTCTCTCTCTCTTTCCCCTACAATCCTCTATATTCCCCCATCACTCTCTTCCTCTCTCTTGTCCTTCCTCTCTCTCCCTTTATCACCTGCCTCTCTCTCTCTCTCTCTCTGCCCTTAAATCATCTCTCTTTCCCCACCACTCGATCAATCTCTCCAACTATGTTAATATATCCCTCTCTTTCTTATTGTCTCTCCTTCTCTCCCTCCCTCCCTCTTTCTCTCTCTCTAATCCTTTCTCCTTCTCCCTCCCTCTCTCCTTCTCTCTCTCCCACCTCCATATTTATGTCTCCCTCTCCCTCTCTTACCCTTCTCTAGCTCTCCCACTCCTCTCCCTCTATTTCTCCACCTGTATCATATGTAGTTCTTCTTCCCTCTCATATATATCTAGAGCTTATATATATATATAGATATATATATATATATATATATATATATATATATATATATATATATATATATAATTTTAATATTAATTTTATGGTAAATAATGTTTTTTTTGCATGGTATTATTATTAATTTGGTCCATAGGCTTCAAATATGATTAGATGTTGATTTCTACTCCTATTTGATATATTTTTATTATTTACCTTACCTTTTTCTACCTTTTTTATAAATATGGTATTTGGCCCATGGTATTCATAATAATTTTTCCCATTGTATTTGGCCCATGGTATTGATAATAATTTTTCCCATGGTATTTGGCCCATAGGGTTCACCTAAATAAAACTTCTTTTTGAGTTTTTGTAAATATAAAGAGGTTTATGGCGTAAATATAAAAAGAGGTTTTATTTATTTACCATACATCTAGTTTATATATATATTTATTTATTTACCATTTCTAAGTATAAAATGAGGTTTTAATTATTTACCATACCTCTCTTTTATTTATTTATCATATCTCTTTTTTGAGTGCTTGTAAAACTCTTCATATTTTAAATTTATATTGTTTAAATTCATTTTTAATTTTTTATTTATATGGTTATGTAAGTTATTTTTAAAACCTACATTATGTATATTTTATGGTTTTTTAAATTTGGGTTTGTCCCATAGGCTTCACCTAAATAAAACCTCTTTTTTAATTTTTGTAAATATAGAGTGGCTTATTGAGTAAATATAAAAAACGGTTTTATTTATTTACCATATCTCTAGTTTATTTATATTTTTATTTATTTACCATACCTCCGAGGTAATATAAAAAGAGGTTTTATTTATTTACCATACTTATGGTTTATTTATATTTTTATTTATTTACCATATCTCTTTTTTTGAGTGTTAGTAAACCTCTTCATATTTTAAGTTTATATCCTTTAAATTTATTTTTAGTGAATTTTTAATTGTTCATTTATATGTTTATGTAAGTTATTGTTTAAGCCGACATTATTTAGATTTTTTAAATTTTTTTTAGTTTTTTCTTTTTGGCTTTTGACATAGTTACACATCGGAGTCATACTGAGCTGTAGAATGCGCCTCTAGGCACAATAAAAGTCTAGCAATCTTGATGCAACAAAATAAAGTCTAGAGAATAATTCTATTGATATTCATGTTTAGAATTATCATAACTTTACATATCAAAAAAAATACATTAATGCATTTCTTTAATTTTAAGATGCAATGTACATGTGTTAATCATGGAAAAATATGTTCATTTTTAAGGTTATTTTAATTAAGATGTATTATTATTTTTGATGATATAGTATAATAAGGTAATAAAGTAGTTGTATTGATTTCAACAACTATATAATAAAAAAGAATAGATATATTGATTGCAATGAAAAGTGAAAAATGATTTAAAGCCATCCAATAATTGCATTTGTTTTTATAAGATATAATACAATTAAATACGCGCATTGATTTTAGTAATGATGTAACACAAAACAATATGGTTTATTGATTTAAGTGATGATACAATCAAAATGATTCATAGCAATCATGAAATTGCATTGATTTCAATAACTAAATAATGCAAAACAATAACATGCATTTATTTCAATGAGAATATAATAGATTAATTAATTAGTGAATTAATTGAAAAAAAAATACCAAGAAAAATGGCATATTGCATTGTTTCGAATAACTAAATAAGGAAAATTATTAAGTTGAATAAATTAAACAGTAATATATTATGTGTTATGAAAAAAATAGTTATAAGCAATGTCCGCTATTTTTTTCTAATTCATTAAAACGAATAGAATGTAAACAAATATAATGAGAAACATACCAGAGGGGGAAAGAAATTATTAATATTGGATAGTAGGAAAGCAAGAGAAACTAGGTATAAATGTCTAATAAAAAGTTTGAATGGTCTTCAAATTCAACTTTTCTTTCGTTTGATCAATTTGAAAAAAGAGTAAAGTTCAAAAAATGCATGGAAAAATGTGAAAAAAATAAATTAAGATTTGTTACAACATATTAATCTACATCTTATAACTTTTTTAATAATCACATTTTTCAACATTAAATATTGTTACTCTTTTTACATTCACCGAGATCTGGGTGTAACTTTTAAAGTGGTATTATGGATGATATTTTTTAGATTATATATATATATATATATATATATATATATATATATATATATATATATACAAGTTTTAGGGAAGCCTTGCTTCATTGTTAAATTAAAGAGTTTGTATATGTGAGAGATGAGGATAGATTGTCTCATTTTAAAAATTAAAGCTTGGTAGCCTTCAGTGTTCTTAGTTTTCCCATTATCAAACTGCTTAATCTCAAACTCATTGTCTCCCAAAAAAAGATGTCATCCTCTATAGGCTCATTAAAAATGGTGTCCACGGTGTTATGAATTCATCGAGTTTTTTTAAGTAAATATTCCAATTATTCAAGGGAATCAAATAATTTTCTTTAGTCTTTCTAATAAGAATTTTCACCCAAAATGTCCTAAGATAAAACTTAGAGGTACAATAAATACTCTTGTTTTCTACTTATATAGTATATTTTTTTTCTTATAATAAGATCTTTGTACGCATTTAACTTATCATGTATCCCTAATTATTTATTTAGCAATTTTACAATCATTATCATAGGAAGGGTTGGTAGTTATGTTATTTTTTTTATATGAAACCTTCATAGAGAGATGTAGTAGAATTATGATAGAGGTTTTTAATGTCATACTTATAATTTAAGAGGTGTACATCCATTTTTAAAACCTTTAAGAAAATGATCATTTTACTCTTGTCAAAAATTAGGTGTCTTACAGTTCTCATGGGTGACCATGTTTTGCATGACAAAGTCTAGATTTAATGTTAAAGGTATATGATCAAAGATATCTTCATGGTCACTTAAGAGGTCAAATTTTGAAATTTATTTAGAAACAAGGCTACCAGATATCACATAATCTACGAAACTACTTCCAAGCCCATGAATACAAGTCATCTGGTTGGAGTTTGACCACTTGCTTAAGAATTTGGAAATTATAAGGTCTTGAGAAATACAAAGCTACTAATATGTACCAAATACATTTTTCCTTAGGTCTTTAAAGTTTCTTTTGTATCTAGTAGTAGATCTAAGATGGTCACTATCACCAATTAAAAATAATTTATAGAAAAAATAAGCATGATGATGAAAATAATAGTTAACATCAACTTAAACTAAATTCGATCTAAACCATAGAATTATAATTACCAAAAATATTATAATAGATAATCTATAATTTTATGTAGATTTTCACACTTGATAATATTCATATTGTGAGATGAATTTTTGTAAAATAATTATCTTTTCCAATTTAGTATGTTCAAGGTTTTGGGTGGATACTCCACCTAATTTTTTATGTTCATGATGATGGGTGGAGTATGAGGAACCCTTAGCTAAACTGGGGGGGGGGGGGGGAGGGGGTTGAATCAGTTTAGTACATTCATGGAATTTTAAAACTATTTTCTTTACACCCATTAACTACTTCATTTTATAAGCACCTTAATACATAATGAATTAGCAAGTTGAATGTGTGGAAAGAAAGTAATTAAGCAGATTAAAACATCACATCAACACATAATCATCAAGCACATAGACACTAGATATAAGTGGAAACCCATAAGGGAAAAAACCACATCTTATTGTTGTTTTGATGCAAAGGAAAGCTCCAAATCCCTCTCACAACTGATTTATTGTAGGCTCCAACCTACGAAAGGCTACTACCTCAATTTCTGCAAGCTACAACTTGCAAGGAAGCTCCAACTCCCATATATTCTATGTAGGCTCCAACCCACAAGTGGCTCCAACCTCAACTAGCTACAACTGGTCATCTATCAAGCTCCAAATTGAAACGGAAACACCAATTCCCACACACTACAATAAAAATCATATGTTGATTTACCTAGATATCAGCTATGTTTTACTGCTTCTTCACTACTACCTTTTTAGCCTTCATATCTACTTCATATTAGCTATGGGTGTGCACAACATCTCTATCTTCTCACTCTCATTCTTCCATTATCTAACCTTCTACAGCTCTTTTACATTTCTCCTCTCTCTTCAATTCTGTAGCTTTCCTTACCTATTCTACAGTTTTCTCCCATCTTGTATGAACACTGATATTACATGTTTTATGCAAATAACTACATGATTTTTTTCAGTCTACAGGGAATACGAAGTGAATAGGCATGGTTCTTTTCATTTCACCCACTCACTTCCTCACTCAGCATATTCAGGATGTTACAACAATATATACATTTATTTCTGTATCAAATGAAGTTTTTCTTTGCCTTGGAGACTTTCCTTTGCATCACAAACAATATCAATAAATTTACATTCAAAAACAATATGTCAACTCATCCCTTTCGGCTTCTTAGCTTTGTTGTTCATTTTTCCTCTTCTGCTTGCTATCCCTTTGTCTTTTATGTTTCTGATGTTATATTCCAATTGTGCTACATAATGGCCTTTTTACCTGACTCGACCCATGCTGCCCATGTTTCAAACAGTGTAACATCACGGACTTTTTCCAGACTCTACCTATTATATCTCTTAACCACAACGTTCAATATTCTCTACCTGCAGTTTTGCAGAGCCCGACTAGACCCATGGTGCTTATCTCCTCATAGACGCAACGTTCAACTTTCTCTTCTCTTCACGCTATGTTGGGTCACTTACCCAAGTCTGCCTCCACGTTAAGACTTTTGTTTGATAAACAGTCACAGCCGCATAACACCTCTGCACGAGTGTTGGGTCTTTTTCACCCGATTCTACTCCTACGTTCATACTTTTCTTTATAAACTGGTGTAACCACATCAACCATTTTCAACATGAGTGTTGGGTCTTATTACTTACCTGAGTCTTTTCTTGCTTTCAGGCTTTCCTTTTTGTACACCCGAGTCAACTCTTCATTCAACTATACTTATTTGTAAACAGGCGTACCCATAGAGAACCCTGGATCTTAAATGTATTACAATTGAACTTCTGCATGAAATTGCATCCGACCTCCTTTATCGCATTTCGGTGTTTTCGGCATGGTTCTATGTTATATTCAACTCTTCCACTATCCGATGTGATTTCTTAACAAAAAGGCCTTACATCTGGATTTGAAATCCCTCAAACTTCAGTGTTGACATGCATCATGTCCATCCTCTTTATCGCACTTCGCACTTTGGTGTTTCAACACGATTCTTAAGCGCTTATCCTCCTGAGCTAATGAATTGCGATATCTGATTGGGTCCCACCGCTGGACTTTAATTCTTTATTCTTTGGCTTTGTAACTCCATTGTGTTCGCTCCTTATCGCATGTCTCAAGATTTAGCTCATATAAATAACATTTTTTCTCTTATCATATGCGATACGAAATCGCATCACATCGTAAACCGTACTTCTTATCGCATTGCAACTTAAAAAAATTAACTTGCGATGACTTGACATATAAATATAAGAATCGCTAATAGCGATGTGCAATATGCGAATGGGTCCCACTCCAGACTTTAAATCCTCTATACTTTATCTTTGAAGCATATCGCATCCGATACTCTTATCGCATTTCGTACTTCGGCATTTTAACATGATTCTTGAGTGCTTATCCTCCTCATCTTGTGATGTGCGATATGCAAGCCAGGTCCATGTAATCTCTACGTCATCATGCCATGTCACCTTGCCACATCATTTCCACATCATCGCCACGTCACTACCATGTCATTTCCACATCATTGCCACGTCATCGCCACGTCATCCCCCGCACTTCGCATTTCGCAATTTTTGTGTCTTATTGCATCGCAACTTAAACAATTTAACTTGTGATTGCTTAACACGTAAATATGAAAGTCGTCGATTGCGATGCGCAAAAACCGTCTTCTGTGATCTGGTCCGTCCATCACTCGCTATCATTTCTGCAACTTGATCCTCACCGTCCGTTCCACCCGCACACTGATCTCTGTCAATAGAATCATGTCTATAATAAAACTCATTCTACCATACTTTGATCTCCAACGAAGTTCATAGGAACTTCGTTCAATATTCATATTCTATGAATTAAAAGAAATGCAAAGAATACATATACATAATGAAATCAAAATTAAATAACGCACATAGATAATACATGATCCAGAACATTCCATACAACACAGTCTTCACATTATATGCACGCGACCCAACTCGACCCGTTGAACTGCACACGCCCTCGTGCACTGTTCTGAACGCAAAACAGTCTGACTCGACCCAAAATTCCTGCCTTCGTTGCTTTGCTGCCTTTTCTATTTTGCTACCTTTGCTCCTTTGCTGCCTTTGCTCCTTGATAAAGATTCTAATGTTGCTCCTTGCCTTTTTACTGCTCCTCTTTACTCCTTTTCCTTAATGATAATTTTGGTGTTGATCCATGCCTCTTTGTTGCTCCTCTACCTTGCTCCTTTGCCTCTAATACTGCTCTTTTGCCTCTCTTTTACTCTTTTCTGCTCCCTTGCCTCTCTTTTGTGCTTCTCTACTTAACTTTTTCCTTCTTTTCCTTATTTCTCCTTTATTCTCCAGCTGATCCTAATCTGAACCTTTGTTCTCAATTATAATTTTGGTGCTGCTCCTTTCTGTTCCTTTGCCATCAATGGAAATATTTCCAACAGCCTCCCCTTTGACATTGATGGCAACACTTCCTCCCCCTTTCATTCTGATAAGTGTCTATCTTCCTCTTCTTTCTTTTCCTCCCCCTTTGACATCAATGGCAAAGGGTTACACTTTTTTCCAGTGTATTTTCCATCATTGCCTTATTAGATTTATGCATAATCATTCTTCATTCTATCCACATACCTGGCTAGGACTCTTGATCCATTTGGTGTATAAGAATTGTTGGGAGAACACTTTGGTAATCATTGAACTTGTATGTATATACATAGTAAGCCGATACCATCCCAAAGCATAGACTCCTTGCAATTGTATAATGCTGAAGGTGATGATAAGGAAACTCCATAGAAGAAACTGTACTAGACTTATATAACCATAAATGCATCATTATAATAATACTAAAATACTGAGAATGATCCATATGATATATAAAGTCTGCTCCAAATATACTTCAGTCTATATTATGATCTTCATCTAAGATACATATCTATTGAGGAAGATTGTAGATGGAATACGTCTTCTTCTGCAATACACATCCGTAGTACACATCTGTTCAAATATGATGATGCCAATATATATTTTGCAGCAACATTTCACCTTTACTACCAGATTACACAGTGATTTTTTTGCATATTCAAGGATGTCTTTGCACGGAACTTGGTTCATAGGCCAGCCGCTCATACTTTCTTATAAGGGATTCTCAAATTCACCCACATACCACTGTTACATTACTTTCAGGTGTAACACATGCTTAAGGAAGACCAATGGTTAGAACTTGATATATATGATCTCCGCGCTATACACTTATTCCAAAAGTGTCTATGCATCCAAGGTCATGAGATAATATGATACCCATTGATAATCAATGCGATAATTTTCACTTCGGCTGACACACACAACCATAGTTACGATACCCTTCATACTCTTAGTCATTTGTATTGAGCTCTCCATTGTTCTCAACAACAATCAACAATATACAGAATCTAATTCTGGCATCATTAACCTTTTTTACTGGTGGAGATGCGGGATCAATCAATTGTTTTATCACAATGCGTTTCAGGAAGAAATTTTCAATTTATTTAATCAGAGTCTCAAAGACAGACTGTTCATGGTTTTATCATTCATTTATTTTCTTACCTCCAAAACAAAAACATGCCCAACTTCAACGCAAGCTCAGCACATTAGTAATGCTTGCTCCAATAATAATGTTTGGGTGCTTCCTAGAGAAAATCATATTTGAGTTCAGTATAAGCATCCTTCATTCAGTTCTTTTGTTATTAAATGAATATACACAACAAACTGATGCTATCATAACTCATGAGAATTTTGGAAGGCATGTCACCATAGAATGTTTTGTTCTTTTGTCCCTTGCTACTTGATGATAGTGATATGTGCTAGACCTATGATGAAGATGTAATCACTACAAGTCAAAAGTCCTTGATGATGATGTGAACAATGATTTCAAATAGAACTTACACTTTATTGTAAGATTAGAAAATATATTTCAATCTAAGAGTTACATATTTAAACATAAAACACTCAAGGTTTGGTACATTCCATGCATTGGACAATATTACTATCAACTATACACTTTTATTTATGACACAAGGGGGTATGTAGTTCAATGATCAACTCTCTACAATGGTGTAATATCAATTATTCTTTTCTGTTGAAGTAATTTTCAGATGAATCAATAAGAGATTCTTGACCTTCAATAGTAAGATTAACACAACTAACCCATCATACTTCAAACATTTCAAATGTTCTATCACCATGTTCTTCGGGAAATATCTTCAATTTGGCTAATTGAAGTTTCATCAGACAAACTTCAACAATATTATGGATGAATTAAGAAAGAGGTCTTGAAAGTATATCAATACTTACTTGAAAAGGAAGAAATTCATATCCAAGATTATGTGTTATTCAACGCTCAATATAACACATCAACGGACATAAGATAATGATGCTTTGACATTTTACTAACCTTTCCATGCTTTGATGACGAAACTCGACATTCTCCAGCATTTGCAACTCGGAGATAATTTGCACTAATCAGAGCAACTGGAACTTAATCCACACATATTATAATGATGATAACGTCGGGACAACTTCCTTGATGTAATTGTGACATACCACCATCATGATGCATACCATAATATTCTAATCCTTAGGACCTGTATCATACAGTTGCTTCTATAATAACATTTGGGATGATATTTGTAATGATATAATGGAAATAACATTTTTCTTATTCATCCTTCTTAAAAGAATTTTGTTTCATTATCAAAACTTGCAGTGAGACACACAATGTAATCATCCTCTTAGTTTCCAAGTTCATGCATGATGTTCCCTTTACCACCATGGTTGCTTTCTTCTTTCTCTTCTTCCATCAACCTGTTGGCTATTGAATGCTTCAAGTGTCCTTCTTCCTCTATAGTTCTCTACCAGGGGAATTTTCCTTTCCCTTACTAAACTTTTACCTATTCTTATTCCAAGCAGCTCTTCTTTGACAACTCTTATGGGGACTTTTTATGAACTTCTCTCCCCCTGGGATGTTGCTTCTTTTCTATCACTGACTAGATAACTGTGTTGCTTCCTAGAGCAACTCCACCAGAGACTATGATGGATTCATAATGTCATTAAAGTAACATGCTCCCCCTTTATCTTCTTCTTCCATAATTTGTTGGGTTTCCTCATAATGTCTGCATTTATTTTTGATTCACAGTTTGGTCTGATTTGATTTGGTTCCATCATATGTCTAGAGTCCTTTAATGTATAAGGCAACATGTAGTCATTTTCTTTGTTTCCAAGCTTGTGGCACACATAACATCTTATTTTACCTAGGTACGTTTGAGCTAATGTATAAAATTTTGTGCTCCTTTTTTAACATAATTTACATTCAAAAAGTTTATGTCCAAATTCATTGCATGCATAACAATAGCCATGGAAATGATTTGTGTACCTGGTAAATGGTTGTCCTCTCCATTTATTTTCTTGAGGTAGTCTTTTCATTTGCTGCGTCTTTTGCTGATTAGACTTAAGTTGCCTAGTCTTACTTTGAGTTGCTACATGTACATAGTCATTGCATAAATAACAGTAGCCATGGAACTAATTTGTGTATCTGGTGAAAGCTTGTCCTTTACATTTGGTTGCTTGAGGGGGTCTTCTCATTCGCTGCATATTTTGTTGGTTAAATTTGATATGCCTTGGCTTACAAAGTGCTGCAATATGTCATGGTTTATGACAAGAGGAACATGTGATATTTTTCATAAGAGGAAAGAACCTCCTTTGAGATATTCAAAACTTGTTCAATTGATCTTCAGGAACAATTGAGCTATTTGCAACTTATTTCTTCTTCCTCTCATTCTTTGTCTCTTGATGTTGCTGCATGTTTTTGTTTGTTTCATTACACATCAATTTCTTGTTGGCTTCTGCTTCTGTTGATCCTTTTTGAGCTACTTCACCATCCCTTTCAATGTCTGCCTTCTCTGAGTTCTCCATGGAGGCAATCTCATATTCTAGCTGCTTACACAACCTGCTCCTTTCTTCTATCATTCTTCTAGCTAAAATAATCTCATATTGATGAGATTTATCATTTTCCTTTATTACAGCTTTCACAAAAGTGATATCCTTGTTACCCTCTACCTTGGACTTACTGGTTTCTCCTTCGTAGCCTATCCCAGCCTTTATAAGAGGAGATATTTGAGCATTTAGTATTTTTTCGAATAGTTCATAGCTTTTCATTTGTGGAATATTCATGGTTAATTCCCTTTGGGCCTTTTCTGATTTCTTCCTGGCTTACCACTTCTTCTTCTAGCTTTTCACGCTCCTAATTTTTCTCCTTTATTTCCCCTTTTAGAATATCCTCTATTTTCCTTGATTCTTCTAGTTCAACTTTTAGTTTAATAAGGTCTTCTGAATCTGGTTCTGTCTTTGCATATTTCAGAAGCATCTCTTTCTATTTCTTACTCTCAAGTTTAAGCCTTTCAATTTCCTTTAGGGCACTTATCAACTCTCCCTCAAGGTCCACCTCACCTTCTTCATCAGATTTCAAGTAATCATCTTTAAGCTCTTCCTTGGCCATCAAGATAGATTTAGAGGTTCCTTCTTCATTGGAGGATTAATATGAGCTTTCAGATGCAATGTTGTCTTGTTGAGCATAAAATGATTTTCTATTAAATTTATTTTCTTTCTGCATATTACAGGAGTTGATTTTCTCTTCAGACTAATTCTCTGTTTTCTTATTGGGGCATTTTGAGGCACAATGGCCCACTTCTCCATAATTAAAGCACCTGAATTGAATCTTACCTTTGTGCTTATGTGTGACTCTTTCCATTCTTCTAACAAATTCAACATCTTCTTCATCTAGTTGTCTTCAAGCTAAAATGATTCCAGACTCTAGTCTTTCATATTGTATATCACTCTCCTTAACCTGGTCATTCATCATTCTTCCTAAACTCCTTGCTTATTCAAGTTGTGCCTTCAGGCCAATAATTTCTTCCTTATCTTCATATTTTGTCTCATCACATATTTGCATCAATGTCTTAAGGTATTTGTTTTCATTCTTCAATATTTCTATTCCAGTCAAGGCTGTGTAAAGTTTGGATTTTTCTTCAACTGAAATTTCTTCATGGAAATCACATCCATTCACCCTAGTAGGTATCTCATTTGATTGACCTTTTTCCTTTTGAAAGGAATTTTTCTTCTTCTCTTTCTTGATAATGCAACCACTAGTGTCTCCTTCATGCATGAGATGGAATCTCTTCCAGATTCCTTTTGCAGAAGTTAAATCCATTATTGAATCAAGATCCTTGTTATGAAGACTGTTATATATCACACATTTTTTCCTTGGAATTCCACTGATGTTCTTGCAAAGAGGGAGAGTATGTGTAGTAACCATCACATATAAGCTTCCATACCTAAGGTTCATAAGCCATTAAATCTGTTTTAACCTTATCTCTCCATTCAAGAAAGTTTGTTTGACTCAGCATTGGTACATTTTGATAGTCCATGACTCAACCAGATCTCCTTCAAGCTATTAGGCTTACACCAAAGGAACCGACTCTGATACCAATTGATGAACCCTTAGCTAAACTGAGTGGGGGGTGAATCAGTTTAGTACATTCATGGAAATTTAAAACTCTTTTCTTTACACCCATTAACTACTTCATTTTGTAAGTAGCTTAATACACAATGAATCAACAAACTGAATGTGTAGAAAGCAAGCAATTAAGTAGATTAAAACATCACATAAACACATAATCATCAAGCACATAGACACCAGATATAAGTGGAAATCCACAAGGGATAAAACCACATCTTATTATTTTTTTTATGCAAAGGTAAGATGAAACTCCCTATCACAACTAATTTTATGTAGGCTCCAACCTACAGGAGGCTACTACCTCAATTTCTGCAAGCTACAACTTGCAAGGAAGCTCAAAATCCCATCTATTTTCTACAGGGTACAACCCAGAGGAGGCTCCTACCTCAACTAGCTACAAATGGCCATCTATCGAGCTCCAACTTGAAAATAAAGCACCAACTCCCACACACTATAATAAAAATAATTTGCTAATTTACCTGGATATCAACTCTATTTTACTCCTTCTTCACTGTTTCTTTTTCAACCTTCATATCTGCTTCATTTAGCTATGGATGTGCATAGAATATCTATCTCCTCACTCTCATTCTTACATTCTCTAACCTTCTGCAGCTCTTTTAAATTCTTCTACTCTCTTCCATTCTGAAACTTTCCTTACCTATTTTGCAGTTTTCTCCCATATTTTATGCACACTGATATTACATGTTTTATACAGATAACTACATGACTATTTTCATTCCACACGGAATATGAAGTGAATAGGCATGATTCTTTTCCTTTCACCCACTCATTTCCTCACTCAACATATTCAGGATGTTACAAAAATATATACATTTATTTCTGTATCAAATGGAGTTTTGCTTTGCCTTGGATAATTGCCTTTGCATCACAAACAATATCAATAAATTTACATTCAAACACAATATTTCAAATCAGCCCTTTCAACTTCTTATCTTTCTATGCATTTGTCCTATTTTGCTTTTTATCCCTTTGTATTTTATGTTTCTGCTGTTATATTATAACTGTGTTGCATAACGGCCTTTTTTCCGACTGGACCCATGCTTCCCATGTTTCAAACAATGTAACATCACAGACTTTTTCCCAACTCTGCCTATTATATCTATGAACCGCAACGTTCAATATTCTCTGCCCACAGTTTTGTTGAGCCCGACTCGACCCATGGTGCCTATCTCCTTGTAGCCGCAATGTTCAGCTTTCTCTTCTCTTCACTTTGTGTTGGGTCATTTACCTGAGTCTGCCTTCAAGTTCATACTTTTGTTTGATAAACAGTTGTAGTCGCATAACACCTCTGCACGAGTGTCGGGGCTTTTTCACACGAGCCTACTCCTTCATTCAGAATTTTCTTTATAAACTGGTGTAACCACATCAACCACTGTTCCACACGAGTGTCGGGTCTTATTACTTACTCGAGTCTTTTCTTATGTTCAGGCTTTCCTTTTTGTACACTTGAGTCAACTCTCCATTCATCTTTACTTCTTTGTAAATAGGTGTATCCACAAAGAACCCTGGATCTGAAATGTATTACAATGGAAATTATGAATGAAATCGCATCCGACCTCCTTTATCGCATTTCGGCATTTTGGGCATGGTTCTACGTTATATTCAGATCTTCCATTCTCTGATGTGATTCCTTAACAAAAAGGCCTTACATCCTGACTGGAAATCCTTTAAACTTTAGCGTTGACATGCATTGCATCCGTCCTCTTTATCGCACTTCTCACTTCGGCATTTGAACATGATTCTTAAGTGCTTATCCTCCTTAGCTTGTGAATTGCGATATCTGATTGGGTCCAACAACCGGACTTTAATTCTTTATTCTTTGGCTTTGTAACTCCATCGTGTCTGCTCCTTATCGCATGTCGCAAGTTTTAGCTCATAGCAATAACAAGTTTCCTCTTATCATATGCGATATGTGATCGCATCACATCGCGAACCACACTTATTATCGCATCGCAACTTAAAACAATTAACTTGCAATGATTTAACATATAAATATAAGAATCGACGATATTGATGTGTAGTATGCAAATGGGTCCCACGCTACTCTTTAAATCCTCTAGACTTTACCTTTGAAGCATATCGCATCCGATACTCTTATCGCATTTCACACTTCGGCATTTTAACATGATTCTTGAGTGCTTATCCTCCTGAGCTTGCGATGTGCGATATACGGGCCAGGTCCACGTCATCATGTGACATCACCTTTCCATGTCATCTCCACGTCACTGCCATGTCATTGCCACATCACTACCATGTCAAATCCCGCACTTCGTATTTCACAATTTCTGTGTCTTATCGCATCGCAAATTAAAAAATTTAACTTGTGATTTCTTAACACATAAATATAAAAGTCGCCGATTGCGATGTGCACCAACCATCTTATGTGATCTGGTCCGTCCATCGCTCGCTATCATTTCCGTGACTTGATCCTCACCGTCTGTTCCACCCGCACACTGATCTATGTCAATAGAATTGCATCTGTAATAAAACTCATTCTACCATACTTTGATCTCCACTGAAGTTCATAGGAACTTCATTCACTATTTGTATTCTATCAATTAATAGAAATGAAAAGAATACGTATACATAATGAAATCAGAATTAAATAACGCACACAGATAACACATGATACCAAACATTCCATACAACACAATCTTCACATTATATGCACGCGACTTGACTCGACCCATTGAACTGCACACACCCTCGTGCATTGTTCTGAACGCAAAATAGTCTGACTCGACCCAAACTTGTTGCCTTTGCTTCCTTTTCTCTTTTGATGCCTTTGTTCCTCTGTTGCCTTTGCTCCTTGATAAAGATTCTAATGTTGCTCCTTGCCTTTTTATTGCTCCTCTCTACTACTTTTCCTTAATGATAATTATGGTGTTCATCCATGCCTCTTTGTTGCTCCTCTACCTTGCTCCTCTGCCTCT
This sequence comes from Pinus albicaulis, assembly GCA_034641835.2. Taxonomy (NCBI): domain Eukaryota; kingdom Viridiplantae; phylum Streptophyta; class Pinopsida; order Pinales; family Pinaceae; genus Pinus; species Pinus albicaulis. The sequence goes on from CM076576.1 coordinate 833,921,416, forward strand.
AATGTTTCTCCTCTGCCTCTCTTTTATGCTTCTCTACTTAAATTTTGTGTTCTTTGCCTTATTGCTCCTTTATACTCTTGCTGATCCTAATCTGCTCCTTTGTTCTCAATGATAATTCTGGTGTTGCTCATTTCTGTTCCTTTGCCATCAATGACAATATTTCCAACAAAATATCCAACAGAAATAGTTGGACAAACTTAATTTGAAAACACTTCTCTTTTCCAAAAATACATCTTACAACAAACAAAAAAATAAATCCAGCATAAATATGGATTTCACCTAATTTTAAGACGTACAATAATTAAAATATTTTTAAATTTATTATATAATATTTATAATTTAACACATTTTATTTAAAAATGACGAAATGTTTTTATTTGTTTAAATAAATGTTTTTTATTTTCTTAAATAAATGTTGATAATAAATTTAATTTTAAAATTTTTATCATGTAATTATATTTGATTTCAATCACTAAAATATAATAATGTAATATATTATTTAATTCAATTATTTTTATTTAATTCTTATTTCACTATTAATATTTAAAATTTATATACCTAATGATGTAGAATAGACTATGGTGGGGTGTACTCTTAAGTCACTCTGTGATGTAACGATTACCAGTTCGAAACTCTGTGGGACAAAAACGAGTCATGTTAAGGGCTGGTGTAGCCCAAGCTAGGTGGGATCATTGAGTGATTTTGAGGGCTTGGATGCCCCTCATTAGCCGTTTCTCAAGCCACATGTTCGAAACTTTATGGGAAAAAATGAGTCATGTTAAGGGTTGGTGTAGCCCAAGTGAGGTGCGATCATTGAGTGATTTTGAGGGCTTGGATGCCCCTCATTAGCCGTTTCTCAAGCCACATGTTCGAAACTTTATGGGAAAAAATGAGTCATGTTAAGGGTTGGTGTAGCCCAAGTGAGGTGCGATCATTGAGTGATTTTGAGAGCTTAAATGCACCTCGATAGCCATTTCTCAAGCCACAAATCAAGTCGGATATAATACCTAATGAACTCGAACCACTTAACAAACAAACAGACAAAAACAAGTATTATATCTATATAATAATATTTATTATATATATAATAATAATACATTTTATAAATATTATTATATATATAATAATAATACATTTTATAAATATTATTATATATATAATAATAATACATTTTATAAATATTATTATATATATAATAATAATAATATATTTTATAAAAATTGAAATACTTATGACATGTCACTAAAGGTGAGATGTGTTATCATTATTACGTATCTAATTTATTTTGTTTAAAATATTCAATGGATTTATTATATGTGACTTAAATTTAAGCATAAAGATTAATATTAAATCATATATAATAATCTTTAAGCTCAACTTTAAGTCACATATAATAAATCCATTGGATGTTTTAACTAAAATAAATTAGATATGTCATAATCATCACACATCTCACTTTTCGTGTAATCTCATTTAAGATTATCCAGAGCATAAAATAGATAAGTTTTAACATATACATATATATACAAGAATGTTAAATTATGTGGGTTTTGAGATGATTGATATGTCTAATCTATGGTTTGAGTAGGAGTGACTCAGGGATGTCTAAGCCATCAAAATTAATCTTGATTGTACCGATACCTAGGAGAATCTAAAGAGTCAAAATCACCTCGGATCTAAGTCATCAAAATCACCCTGGATTGCACTAGTACCCAAGGGCATCTAAGCCATCAAAATCACCCTAGATGATGTTGTAAATTTGGAGGGTTGTAGGTTCACATAACAGTAGTTCTTAACCCAACTAGATCAACAAATCTTCCACACTGAAATCTCTATTATATTCATACTGTAATCTCCGAGTATGTCCGTAATGCTTGCCTGGAGATTACCAAATAACACTTCAGTCCTGTACCTCACAATTAATCTCAGAAATTGTCTGATGTTCCTTATCTGCGTTATTATCTCAGATATTCGTTCCTGTATTATATTCGCATTTTATCCTCTGTTATATCCAGAATGCATATATATATACTACGTCTCTAATGTTGCAACCGCGAGATCTTCTTATATATATATATATATATATATATATATATCCACCTTCTCTACTATGGTAACCGTAAGTTATTCGGGTGTGTATCCTTCGTCTCTGTTGTTTTGACCGTAAGTCTACAAACTATAAGAGAGCCCGCATATAATTGTGCTATCTGTGTTGCTTCTCCCTTCAAATGATTCGTAGTCCTAACTAATATATAGTGGACACTTCACACCTTTTTAGGCCGACCATCAAATGAGGTTTAGACCGTCTTGATTATGAGATTCGACCATGACTTGTAGTTACGTTCCAAGCGGTTTTTTTCCAGCAGATTATCTTCACTTGATTATAACATTATATGAGTGTTGTCAAGATCAAACTGAATCCTTCATGAATATGACATCAGATGGTATTTATTCCTAGAATACATCTTCTATACATAATTACATAGCCAACATGAAGACTGACCTAGTTACACTTTTCAACACTCCCTCTTAACTAGGGAGGTATTCATATTGGTACATGGTCACTTTCAAACTGAAGAATCTCATAAGAAGAATCAGATTGATAATACATCTGTATAGAATCATATCAACCAACATTGTCTTAGTGCAAGACCTTAACTAGCAGCCCCATCTCTCAACTAGATAATGGGCTACAATGCTGGCGAGACACATGACTTATAGACACCTTCATCATTGTCTCTCCAAGGTACATACTCCACTCAGGTGTTCCCAAAGTATGACCTTCTTGGACTATTCTTTTCTTGGGTAGCTAACCCTCAAATAATATTGGTCCCCAACTACTCTTATCTTGAATTCCCTAACACATTCTCAAAGAGTATAGAATGCCATATGATTACCCAATCCTCCATTATGTCTTCCCAAGACCAGTATGATGTGTCTATCTCTCCCTCTCAACCAGGGAGGACCTTATTCCACAAGGGAACGTACTCATTCCTATACAAGGAATGCAACTTCCATATTTTCATACAGATCCGCATTACTCATTGTATGTGTTGCGTTCTTGTAACAAGTCGAATTGTACTCTTGCTACAGGTGTATCGAGTTCTTCAGGAGCACAAATCTGAGATCACATTCAAGCCTTTTCTGCTATAAAAATTCGAGATTACTTCCCACGTCCAATTATTTACTGTTATTCAGATCCGAGAGTATTGTTGACACCGGTTTGAGGGTAATGTTATCCACAGGTATAAATACACACAGATCTGAGTTAGAAAAAGAAAAAAAACAATCGCTGCCAAAAATCCCAAGCTCCTTCAATGTCTCTAACAAGCTTACTGTAATAAGTTCACTGAATCTCTGAGATTTTTATCCGAACAATGAGAGGTATCCGCACTATGTTAACCCATCTAAAAACTACAAAGATTGTCCTTCTTCGAACTATCTTTGACTATAGCCATAGCTCTGATACCATGTTCTAATTTTGGAGGGCTGTAGGTTCACATAACAGTAGTTCTTAACCCAACTAGATCAACAAATCTTTCACACTGAAATCTCTATTATATTCGGATTGTAATCTCTGAGTATGTCCGTAATGCTTGCCTGGAGATTACTGCATAAAACTTCAGTCCTGTACCTCGCAGTTAATCTTAGAAATTGTCTGTTGTTCCTTATCTGCGTTATTATCTCAGATATCCGTTCCTGTATTATATTCACATTTTCTCCTCTGTTATATCTGCAATGCATATATATATATACTACGTCTCTGTTGTTGCAACCACAGAATCTTCTTATATATATATCCATCATCTCTACTATGGTAACCATAAGTTATTTGGGTGTGTATCCTCTATCTCTGTTGTGTTGACCGTAAGTCTACAAACTATAGGAGAGCCCGCATATAATTGTGCTATCTGCGTTGTTTCTCCCTTCAAATGATTCGCAGTCCTAGCTAATATATAGTGGACACTTCACACCTTCTTAGGCCGACCATCAAATGAGGTTTAGACCGTCTTCATCATGAGAGTCGACCATGACTTGTAGTTACTTTCCAAGTGGTGTTATTCCAGCAGATTATCTTCACTTGATTATAACATTATATGAGTGTTGTCAAGATCAAACTGAATCCTTCATGAATATGACATCAGATGGTATTTATTCCTAGAATACATCTTCTATACTTAAATACATAACTACATAGCCAACATGAAGACCGACCTAGTTACACTTTTCAACAGATGACACCCGAACCCAGGGGCATCTAAGCCATTAAAATCACAAGGGATTGCAACCCCAGATCATACCTAGTCCTAGGGGGCATCTAAGTTATCAAAATCACCCCTAATTGCACCTAACCTGATCAACACCAGCCTTTAGCATAACATGATTTTTTCCAGCCCTTAGCATTCCTAAATTTTTTCCTGCATAGTTTTGAAACAATGACCTTTACACCAGAAAATGCCTTAACAGAACACCCTATCGTTGTCTAATCCACATCACATGAACTCTTTATATATTCTATTATTTATAATGATATAATTTACTTTTATTCTTTTTTAAAACATTTTTTCTTATCTTTATAATGTTATGAATGAATTTTATCTTTTCATACATATTATTATTTACAAAGTGTTGAATGATACACAATGATATATGTGGTAATTGACCTATTTCAAACCTATTAAAACATGTTATAACTAACCCAAATAAATTATGTGTAATATATAATAAAATAATAATGACTATTGATGCCAATTTTACTCAAATTCTAGTTCTAATTAAAAATAAAATAAAATAAGTCATTATTCTTAAAAAATATTATTTATTTTTAACATATTTAAATATAATATAAATATTAATTTCTATTTATGTTTTACCATTTTACCATTTTAGTTTCCCCAACATCCATATCTGTTGTAATCCTTTCAAAGAATACTGTTGATGGATCTGAAATTCTTAATCATATTCGAAGACAAATCACGAGAAATTTGCTCACTAATTTCGATTCCCCCTACCTGAAAAATGTGTCGTAATTTTTTCGGAAAGTATAAAGCGATTACATATGAATGTTGTACGTGAGGCATTCAAATCGCCACATGGCTGTTGTATAATGCGCGCCGAGGCCTGCCCACTTGAAATTTGTACATACATGGTCACCAAACAAATTATTGAGTATTCCACGTGATTCTCCGACCATGGTTCGCCATCCACCTCCAAATTATTACGCCGTGGCAAAGCTCGGTTGGTATTCGACCCCATTCTTGGTGGATATGGAGCCAAACATGCGATAAATGTCCATTTCCCCTATAAATGTCACTTTTGGATTTTTAAAAACGTTGAGAATCTCTTTCTTTTTGTGTCAAATTTGTTGGTTTATATTTATTTGAAAGTGACATGTTTTGGTGTTTTTTAGGAATGAGATTGTGCTTTCTTTTACCGCCGGTACATTAATTCATTTTCAACCATTTAGCCCCGTCCCGTTAACCATCGTCCGTTTATGTTAAAGGCACGCCTGTCGCCACCTCCACGGGAGACAACAACTTTAGTGGCAATCGAGAGGATAGGATACCATGATGGTGTTAGCAACATGGTCTCAACATGGTTCATACACATTTGTTTATACCATAAATAACACATGACATATCAATAAGAAAATGGCATACACATTTGTTCATACCATAAATAACAAATGAAACATAAGAATTAAATGGAATCAAATGTACTGAAAACGCATGACAATTAACTCAAACTGGAATGGTTGATAGTGCATCACTTGGGAATAGAACACTACTACTCAACTTAGAATTGTTTTCCTCCCATTCACTCCCATGAGAACAATTGTTTAGGACTCAATAACCTTTGTTCATCTCTTTCTTTAGTATTTAATGTCTTTTTTTCATTACAAGGTTTCTTTTTAGTTGTGTCTTGTTTTTATGAACCTTTTTGTTTAATTTTCTAAGCTTTTTCATAAAATCTCGTCTTTCTCTCCCGCAAAGCTTTTATGTTTTTTCTAAGCTTAGCATCTTTCTCCAAGTAAGCAACTTAATGGATATTTCTCTCCCATCCATTAAGCTTATCTATAATTTTATCTAAAATTCTTATCATAAAAGAATGGAAAGCATCTCATTTCTAGGTGTCTTATTCCCAAGTTCTGACATCTCATTTATTTAGTAATAACTATTCATTTACATATTATTCCAATATTTGTTCCTTCATGGCTTTTCTGCCATTTTATCCAATGTAACTTAGTCCAATCAAACAATACTATAGTAGTGGAGGGATATTACATTCTCCTCCCCTTTTATTAACACCATCCTCGGTGTTTTCTGTCTAGTTTCCTTTCCCAAAAACCTTGTTCAATAAATTTTCTTTTGTATATCTTATTGCACCCATGTATCCTCTACAACAATTTGATTATGAGGTCGGATCACTTTCTTTTTAAGATAACATGGAGTATGCCAGAAAGTCTCCTTCGACTCTACCTGTAACATTTTTTCACTCAATTAGGTGAAATATCATGGGTCTATATCTGGAGTAATGATTTTTTTTTTTTAAATATGACTGAGAATAATATTGTTCCCATTCTAGTGATTTTGTATGATTTAGAATTTTTCTATACTCTTTGCATCATCGGATAAGTTTCATCTTTCCTTAAGAAGTACTTCTCATCTATCTCACTTTCAATCATCATTTTGTTACATCTGGTGTGATGACTTAACTCTGAAGCAGTCATGCTTTTGTAATTGGCACATTGGTATACCTATTGAATATGTGGTGCCTAATTTTCATCTGCATCCAACATACCATCCACACACATCCAATATCGTCAGCAATATTAATATATTTCTATAATATACCCTATTACTATAATAAACCCGATGGTCATGCCCATTTTCATGAATATTGTTTACTTATAAACTTCAATATACAAAATTGTACATTGTTTTTCTCCTTTCTCACATGAAGATAACAGTTATCAAGGAATGTTTGTCACATATTATGAATTAGATATCACAGTATCAATGGTACATATACTATTTTGGCCATTATCATGGATACTATATTACGATTAAAATAGCCTTCAAATGGACTTATCTATGTATACTCTTCACTATTTTTCCTATCAATTCACTGTCACCAACACTGGTAGTCAAATTATTTTCACCATTCAAAAATTTTCCAGGTTGATCCAACAAAATCTGCTTCACCATGTATTAAATTTTCAATCCTTTGAATTCTTGCTTTTCAAATTCCAACCTTTGGGAGGTCGTTTCCTTATTATCATTCCTACTAATTTCCAATTTCTTACCTTCTATTTAGAGCTAATGTAAGTAGTACTTTTTATTTTAATACTCTTATATCAACTACACATATATATCTTGCCCATTTAAATCTAGAACATCTTACTCATGGTTCTTATTTTTTTCTGTGGAAGTTGTACAAAGTGGCTTAATCTAGTCCATTCTTGTAATGTTGTTACTCATTTTCTTGTATAGAATTTATCATTAGCTACCCACTGCAATATTATTATTATTATTATGAGTTCTTAGATGTTGGAACTTGATCTACCAAAAATATTTCGAATTGCCTCAATCAAGAAGATCACCAGTTCAGCCATCGATTTCCTTGTGGAAAATTTCATTTTCATTTCCTTTCCATAATTTTATTCGTTATTAAACAATTCCACTCTAAACCTCTTAGGTTTCTTGATATAGATATAAATGATGCTCAAGAAAAATAATTGTTTCCATACTTTTTTTCTGTTAATATTTCTGAATCCTTTCTTTAATTCATTTTTTGTCTATCCTTATATAAATATTTCAATAAATTGTATCATATGGCATATTGCATGTGTATTTCTTTCTAGCGTCAACTTGGCTTAGAAAAATTGTTCATAACATATTTGGTATTTTCAACTTCCAATTCAAAATTGACTGTACAAAATTAATAATTTATGTTGCCACTTGTTATTATCTGATAAGTTATTATGCTTTCAAGGCATATCCCAACCTTCATTTATCTTGCAGAAATATGTCTGACACATTTTTTTTAAAAGCCTATATTAATCTTTATTCAATACACTGTAAATCAGGGCATTAAATCATACACAACCATAGCCGAGTTGAAAAGAATAATGATGTCACCTTTGGGATGGGTATAAGAACACAAAAATATGTTTGGGTAACAATCATATTTTCTTTTATAATTTGATATTTGTTTACTTCTATTTCCCCCTAAGTCAACCATGTACCTCTCTTTTTAATTGTAATTAAATTAATATATTTCCGAACTTATCTCCACGAATCTCCGTAAATATTTCATATATATATATATATATATATATATATATATATATATATATATATATATATATATATTCCCATCAATGTATTGAGGAAAAACAAAAAAACAATGTATTGTCCCTAATATCTCTTACATCCTAGTTTCCCTTTTCCTCTTAGTATTGACACACCACAACCTATTTGTAGCGAAGAAGTAAATACTCTATACATACTCATACAAATACCCTAACTAGACTTTGATGGAAAATTACTTCAACCTTGTTTCCTCGTTATAGTTTCCATATTTCTAATTAGCCACAATAGTATATTACTATATAATTTCAATTATGAATTGTAATTTTTACTTTGACACCACTTCATTCCATGATACCATTAATATCATTATGACATATCCACGGTTCCCAAACCCATTCCACTATCCATCAATTTTTTGCTTGCGATACTCATGGATATGTGTTGGAAATCATGGGAATTGCAAAAAGGGTTTTTCCACTAAGAGCCTGGTTAATATTACATCTGATCTATTAGTCCTTTGTTATATCAAAACTACCATTAGACTTCATTAAAAAAAAATGTGTTGTTTATTTCTTTTTATTGTTTTATAATATATATATATATATATATATATATATATATATATATATATATATATGTATGTATGTATGTATGTATGTATGTATGTATGTATATGCATCAGAAACTGTGTCTTACTAGTAGAAACCCTCGAGGTTAGTTCACTAGAAAATTTGGTGGAAATTCTGACGGCCAATTCGTCGCTATTCCGACACATAGTCGTCGCAAGAGCGACAGTTTGAGGGCGGACAAAACATGGTCTGTCATGTCGTCGCAGTTTCGACGCACCTAAAAAGTGTTGCACTATCGACACTTCTTTCGTCGCTTCCGAACAAGCGTCACTCTTCCGACGTCTCACGAACCGTCGTGCTTCCGACGTTTGTAAACGGTCGCACTTCTGACGAAATGTGGTTCGACGTTTTGAACGTCGCTCTTCCGACGTTTGTAAACGGTTGCAATTCCGACGCAGTTTGGTCCGACGTTTTGGACGTCGCTCTTCCGAAGTTTGTAAGATGTCACAATTCTGACGAAATGTGGTCTGGCATTTTGAACGTCGCTTTTCCAATGTTTGTAAGTTGTCTCAATTCCGAAGAAATGTGGTCCAACGTTTTAATACTGTCGCTCTTCCGACGTTTCTAAGTTATCATAGAATTAGAGCGTCTGAGGCATCGGTATATCGACGGCGAGTTCAATTTAAAAAAAAAAAATGAAACTTTAAAAGATGAGAAACGTTGTTTTGAATATATTATACGAAGGAAAAAAGTCCATGAAGTCATTAAATTTTCACATCTGAAGATTGGAACCCAAATATCCATCCAGAAAAGTGGAAGTCCCACCCCAGACAATGATAGAAAAATACCCCATGTCACATACAGGGACATGATATAAAACCCAGTAACAGTCCACATGGAGATTATCGACAATCTGAGAAAGCATCCAAATATGCCCGAGGCATATATAAGAAAGTGAAATAGCAGTATGTAGAATAGTAAAGCAACAGATAGAGTACCGACGTCCATTGTTCCAAATACAAATTAAAGTACCCAAAATCCTTGAACAGAGAAAAACGCTAATCATGTGAGGAGTGTGATATGTCCAAAATATACAAAGACCATCAGACCATATCAATAAACCAGCAACATAGACCAGCATCGCTAGTTTTGAAGGCAGAGTGATAAACATTAATCATTTTTTTTTCACAAGAGAAAAAGTGTTGTTTTGAATATATTATATGAAGTAAAACAGTCCATGAAGTCATTACATTTTCACATCTAAAGATTGGAACCCAAATATCCATCCATAAAAGTGGAAGTACCACCCCAGACAGTGATAGAAAAATACCCCATGTCACATACAGGGACTTGATATAAAACCCAGTAACGGTCCACATGGAGATTGTCGACAAATCTGAGAAAGCATCCAAATATGTCCGAGGCATCTATAAGAAAGTGAAATAGCAGTATGTAGAATAGTAAAACAATAGATAGAGTACCAACGTCCATTGTTCCAAATACAAATTAAAGTACCCAAAATCCTTGAACAGAGAAAAACGCTAATCATGTGAGGAGTGTGATATGTCCAAAATATAAAAAGACCATCAGACCATATCAATAAACCAACAACATAAACTAGCATCGCTAGTTTTGAAGGCAGAGTGATAAACATTAATCATTTTTTTTTCACAAGAGAAAAAGCGTTGTTTTGAATATATTATATGAAGTAAAACAGTCCATGAAGTCATTACATTTTCACATCTGAAGATTGGAACCCAAATATCCATCCAGAAAAGTGGAAGTCCCACCCCAGACAGTGATAGAAAAATACCCCATGTCACATACAGGGACTTGATATAAAACCCAGTAACGGTCCACGTGGAGATTATCGACAAATCTGAGAAAGCATCCAAATATTCCCGAGGCATCTATAAGAAAGTGAAATAGAGTATGTAGAATAGTAAAACAATAGATAGAGTACCGACGTCCATTGTTCCAAATACAAATTAAAGTACCCAAAATCCTTGAACAGAGAAAAACGCTAATCATGTGAGGAGTGTGATATGTCCAAAAATAAAAATACCATCAGACCATATCAATAAACCAGCAACATAGACCAGCATCGCTAGTTTTGAAGGCAGAGTGATAAACATTAATCATTTTTTTTTCACAAGAGAAAAAAACGTTGTTTTGAATATATTATATGAAGTAAAACAGTCCATGAAGTCATTACATTTTCACATCTGAATATTGGAACCCAAATATCCATCCAGAAAAGTGGAAGTCCCACCCGAGACAGTGATAGAAAAATACCCCATGTCACATACAGGGACTTGATATAAAACCCAGTAACGGTCCACATGGAGATTATCGACAATCTGAGAAAGCATCCAAATATGCCCGAGGCATCTATAAGAAAGTGAAATAGCAGTATGTAGAATAATAAAGCAACAGATAGAGTACCGACATCCATTGTTCCAAATACAAATTAAAGTACCCAAAATCCTGCAACAGAGAAAAACGCTAATCATGTGAGGAGTGTGATATGTCCAAAATATAAAAAGACCATCAGACCATATCAATAAACCAGCAACATAGACCAGCATCGCTAGTTTTGAAGGCAGAGTGATAAACATTAATCATTTTTTTTTCTCAAGAGAAAAAACGTTGTTTTGAATATATTATATGAAGTAAAACAGTCCATGAAGTCATTACATTTTCACATCTGAAGATTGGAACCCAAATATCCATGCAGAAAAGTGGAAGTCCCACCCCAGACAGTGATAGAAAAATACCCCATGTCACATACAGGGACTTGATATAAAACCCAGTAACGGTCCACATGGAGATTATCGACAAATCTGAGAAAGCATCCAAATATGCCCGAGGCATCTATAAGAAAGTGAAATAGCGGTATGTAGAATAGTAAAACAACAGATAGAGTACCGACGTCCATTGTTCCAAATACAAATTAAAGTACCCAAAATCCTTGAACAGAGAAAAACGCTAATCATGTGAGGAGTGTGATATGTCCAAAATATAAAAAGACCATCAGACCATATCAATAAACCAGCAACATAGACCGACATCGCTAGTTTTGAAGGCAGAGTGATAAACATTAATCATTTTTTTTTCACAAGAGAAAAAACGTTGTTTTGAATATATTATATGAAGTAAAACAGTCTATGAAGTCATTACATTTTCACATCTGAAGATTGGAACCCAAATATCCATCCAGAAAAGTGGAAGTCCCACCCCAGACAATGATAGAAAAATACCCCATGTCACATGCAGCGACTTGATATAAAACCCAGTAACGGTCCACATGGAGATTATCGACAATCTGAGAAAGCATCCAAATATGCCCGAGGCATCTATAAGAAAGTGAAATGGCAGTATGTAGAATAGTAAAGCAACAGATAGAGTACCGACGTCCATTGTTCCAAATACAAATTAAAGTACCCAAAATCCTTGAACAGAGAAAAACGCTAATCATGTGAGGAGTGTGATATGTCCAAAATATAAAAAGACCAACAGACCATATCAATAAACCAGCATCGCTAGTTTTGAAGGCAGAGTGATAAACATTAATCATTTTTTTTTCAAAAGAGAAAAAACGTTGTTTTGAATATATTATATGAAGTAAAACAGTCCATGAAATCATTACATTTTCACATCTGAAGATTGGAACCCAAATATCCATCGAGAAAAGTGGAAGTCCCACCCCAGACAGTGATAGAAAAATACCCCATGTCACATACAGGGACTTGATATAAAACCCAGTAACGGTCCACATGGAGATTATCGACAATCTGAGAAAGCATCCAAATATGCCCGAAGCATCTATAAGAAAGTGAAATAGCAGTATGTAGAATAGTAAAGCAACAGATAGAGTACCGACGTCCATTGTTCCAAATACAAATTAAAGTACCCAAAATCCTTGAACAGATCAAGAAAAATGCTAATCATGTGAGAATTCAAAGTAAAGTTAATCTATTAACATTGCGAATAAAATTACACCAAAGTCAAAAACATTGCCTGGCCATACTCATGGCAAATTTGTCATCAAAAAATCAAAAAATTAAGAAGACTGCCCTCATACGGGGAAACCAGTCTTGAACGTTTAATTTACAGAATTCAAAAATATTACAAAGGTCCAGCATAGTAAAATAATCTAAAAGTAGCCCAATTAAGTGGGCCTGCTAAGCAAGAAAAACAAATTAACCAAACTACTCCTCTGGTGGTTCCTCCATGATTTGGCACCATCCTTCAGAAGGTCTAGGATCGCTAGGTGCTACCTCCACATGCATGCCACGGCTCCCCTCCTGAAGGCCCGAATGCTGGCCGACTTTTTCCGAGCTCAGACCCGCTGGACGGGTGCATTCTTCCTCCGTTTGGGCCTCCTCGCGGAAGACCACAGTGACTAAAGCTGTGATTCGCGGGCGGTTGAGAGAGCAATTAAAGGAAAGTTGCATAGTGCGCGTCGTGGGAGAAGGTGACCTAGCAGTGGGGAAGCGAGGAGTAGGGGAATCCATACGGTGGCCAGATCCTACAACCCGACCCCGCCCACTCCTAGTATTTGGATATCGACCTGCGTAATAATCACTGGACTGGCCGGAAGTCGACTCTATTGAGGGGCTGGAGGGAGCGCGCAGGGGTTGACCTCTAGTGCTCCCCCTATGGCAATGCATCCTATGACGCATGCGAGGCATGGGTGCAGTCTCAGGCACAGTGGGCACAAGAGGAGACGGAGAAGCAGAATTCCAATTAATAGAGGAAGATAGACAGAGACAGAACCGAGAGAAATGCAGATATGCTGCAAGGTCTAGGCAGCAGTTCAGCTGGCCACTTCTCCTTATCGTCACAGTTAGCAAGCAGTGTAATCCAGCAACCGACTCATCTGAAAAACCATAGTTAAACGCCATTTTGTCGACCCGACTACAATGCAATCAAAGGACGCCCGTCATAATTAATCTCTTATCATAATAATGAGAGCCGAAGGCCGGATCATATTGGAGCATGCGGAATCGCTAAGAGGAGTGGAGGTCCGATCTTGAACAGTGTTAAAAAATAATTAATGCAGATTTGATGTGAAAACTTAATTGAACAACGTTAAATGTTAATGCGATTGATATGAAATCACCATATCCATGTCCCATCGCCTTAAACGCCATCGAATGCACCAACAGCCAGGAGCAGGGCAAGTTTTTATTGAGGACACATGGCAGAAATGTGTTGGTTTTCTTTGATAATACACATATTTATAATAAATCATGGGAATACCACACTAAACATGTGGAAAAGTTATATAAATTATTGAGAACAATCATTTTTATGTAAAAATATCAAAATGTGCTTTTGGGAAATAAGAATTCGAGTATTTGGTTCATATTGTTTTAAAGGAAGGAGTGAAGTTGGAGCCTCAAAAGATGCAAGCTATTACAAAATGACCTATTCCTAAGAAAATTAAGGTTCTTAGAAGATTTTTTAGACTTACATGATATTATTGATAATTTGTTAAGAATTATGCATGCATTTCAAGTCCACTCACATATCTCTTGAAGAAAATATCATTTATATGGAATGATAAGGCTACTTTGGCATTCTCTCTTTTAATGGATGCCATGTCTTCTACACCAACATCGGTTTCACCTACTTTTGGTAAAACATTCATAGTAGAGTGTGAGGCACTAGGACAAGGAATTTACGTAACATTAACACAATAAGGGATATCATTGGCTTTTAAAATCAAGGAATTCAAAGAAAATATTTGGTGAAATCTACGTATGAAAAATAAATGGAAGCAATATTACATGCAATAAAAAATGGGGATAGTATATCATTGGTAGGTACTTTAAAGTCAAGATATACCATGATAGCATAAAGTATTTTTTGAAGCTATGATTTTCATTAGAAGATTAACAAAAATGAGGAGAAAAAATACAAAGTTTTAATTTTGAGATAATCTGCAAAAAGGGTAAGGAAAATTTAGTACATGATGCTCTTTCTAAAATAGAAGAGGCCTCAAATTTATATCCAATTACATTTTCTATTCCTAGGTGGCTAGAAGAAGCTTTCCATAATGGAAAAATGACAATAGTACTAAACAAAAATTAAAATTTATAAAGGATGGGATGAGCTCTATGGAGCATTGGGAGTGAAAGAGAGATATACTTTGGTGCAAATGTAGAATATTTTTATGCACGCAAGCATATTTGAATAAAAAAATATTAAGGGAGTCCCATGTCTCTCTGATGATAGGACGCAGGGTTCCTTAAAACATCTCAAAGGATCAAAATATATATTTTTGGAAGGAATGAAGAAAGATATTCAAAATTTTGTAAGAGAAGGTCAGGTTTGCATAATAAATAAAAGAGAGATAGTAAAATCTCTAGGGTTACTTCAACCATTCCACATACATATTCAAAGACTAGAAGATATATCAATAGACTTTATTACAAGGTTACTGAAATATAAAGGTAAGTATTACATTTTTTTG
Organism: Pinus albicaulis; assembly: GCA_034641835.2. Classification (NCBI taxonomy): domain Eukaryota; kingdom Viridiplantae; phylum Streptophyta; class Pinopsida; order Pinales; family Pinaceae; genus Pinus; species Pinus albicaulis. The sequence goes on from CM076576.1 coordinate 833,936,781, forward strand.
GTCATTTATATAGACAAATTTTGTAGATTTTTTTTGTAGAGCTCAAAGTACATAAACAACAAGCCAAGTGGCAGAAGTGTCCGTGAAATAAATTCATAGTCTTCATGGTTTTCCTAAAGTAATAGTAACAAGAAACTTTTTGAAATAATTATTTAATATGAGTGGAGAAACACTAGCTGCCATGAGTTCTACATATCAAACACAATCAAATGGTCAAACAAAAATAGTTAACAAATGTTTTTAAGGTTATCTATAATGTTACTCTTTAGAAAAGCAATCTTAATGGATGAAGTGGGTTCCTCAAGGAAGAATGGTAATATGATACTATCATACTACCTATCACACATCTACTAAAATTTCCCCATTTAATGCCCTTTATGGATATCCAACTCCTAGTATCTCATACTTTTTGCAAGATAAGTCAAAAGTATAGGAAACAGAGTCACATATGGAAAATACTAAAGAAACTTTGAAAATTATTATGGAAAATCTTCAAATGACATGAAACATGATAAAACAACAAGGGGAACAACATTGAAGTGAAAGATAATTTGAGGAGGGTAATTGGGTATTTTTTAGATTATAGCAGTATAAGCAATCTTCATTCAAGAAAAAGAAGAATAAAGAATTAGCTCAAAAATGTTATGACCCTAAATAATTATTCATAGGATTGCACAAGTGGTATAGAAGTTATATTTTCCTTCTTCTTGCATTCATAAGGTTTTTCATGTATCTTGCCTAAAAAAGGTTTTGGGAAAAAATATGCCAATATAAATAGAACTTCCAAAATTAGATGAAGAATGAAAGTTGATTCTTGAACCACAAAAAGTTATAGATAAACATTCTGTATCTCTTTGACATATAACCATTATGAAGTACCTAATCAAGTGGAAGAATATTCCTCTAGAAGAAGGTACATGGTAAAATGATCAATTCGTGATGAAATACCCACGACTAAAGGGTTCGTTTGAAGTTTTGACAAAGGTTTTGTTATATGTTTTATATAACGCGTGGCGGAATAGTTTTATTGTTTGTTAAGGTCCCACACAGTGATCAAATTTGAAGGGCAGGTCCGAATTTCAATTAGAAGGGCATATATCTATGTTGCCCTTCCATAATGAAAAGATTTAAAAAAAAACTTTTCAATTGACCACAATAAATTATTTTTACATTTCATTTTCAGAAAGACAAAACCATCAATCTTTATATTAATAAAAGACTGTTACATATACAACAATGAAGAAAGCTCCATCTTTCATTGCTTAAATATCTCATTGGCAATGTCAACATAAGTCTTGAAGACACTATTATAAGAGTTTGGATACATACCACCGGGATATAGGAGATTCTTATGTGTCAGATTGTGTAATGCAATTTTGACTTTGTCTCACAAGGAGCAACAGCATGGAGGTCTGGATTTTTCTTATAGAACCTTTTTATTATTATTTGAAACATTGTTTATAGATATGAATACAACAATGAAATTATGAGCATGGTGGACAATTAGTCAAGCTCATGATGCCAAACCATGATGATGTAAGTTTGGAATTTAACATTTTACATGTTAAAGACAAATAGTCAAAATCACTGACAACTTAGTATGCCATAATTAATAATCATTCCCTGTTCACTTTTGTTAATAGGTTTATGTCACACGATTATCTCTCTTCTCTAGCATTTACTTGTATTGAAGATCACTATTCTAGGAATAAGGAGTTATTTTCTCCAAAAATAACCCTAGCCAAACATTGACAATGCATCAAGGATATCTTTATATGCTTCATAAGTACATATGTTCTACTTCTAAATCATGTCTTGGAAGTGGTTGTTTTGCTGGAAATTATTCACCAGTTGGTTTCATACCAAAGTCCTTTTCTCATTTTCAGCATCCAATACATGAAAAAGATAATGGTTTAAAACAACATAAATATTTGAAATTTTGCAAGAATTGTCTGGCACAATTTGAATATGAATTTTGAAGTCAAGTGCATGATGCTGTATAGGATCAAGTGTCATTTTGAATACCAAATGTTTCACAAGAAACTTCTCAACATGCTACCCTGCAGTAAGGATTAAATGACAATATTGCATCAACTATTTCCATAATAAAATTGCACCTCGGCCATAAGACTAAACAACTACAAATGTTGTAGATATAACAAGACCACACAATCAAATGTATTCCACAAGGCCAATACTGTATGAAAAATGAAAAGGAGTTTGCAACCAAAAATACCTTAGGCAACTAATTCAATTAGATACACCAAACCATCAGCAAAAAGGAAAACCGGCCTACTCAAAAGGCAAGCATTTACCTCCTTTGACAAAATTTTGAGTTCCGAAACAAGGGCCTTTATTGTCTTGTCAATGCCCCTAGTAATTTGAACAGGGTTTGCACCTGCTGCAACAACCTAAAAAAAAAGGTTTCATTTCAAATTATTTTCCACAAATTTAAGATACAACCATTGTCAGTTTTGTATTTCCTAACAAGCTCATAAATTTTGACAAAAGAACCAAAAATTTTTAATACCTGATAGCAATTTTTTCACTCAAAAACTATCTTAGACTCAATAAGCTCAACCCAAAACTAAAAAACTAAACACCATAAGACCCTACAAAAATGAATAGATGATCTTAATCTAGTACTATCGACAAAAAGTTACCTTTACACCCTCACTTATTAAACCTTGTGCTGTTGAATTTTAACTTCAACTGCTGCAGCAGAAGGATGGATGCAGCAGCAACATTTTTTTTTGGAGGTTGCTTGCACGCCATCCAGAAATTTAATTCAACATTTAAAATTCCTGCAAGTTTTTTTTGTAGACGGCCGCAGCCATATTTCTATACAGGATTGTATTTAAACACAACAACCAACATTAACGCAATTCACCAACCAGAAATTAAACAAACAGAAATTTACCCCCCAGTTTTGTAAATTCAAAAGGAGGACACATGGAGCATTAATATTGGATCGCATGAAATTGAAGGGAATCTGAAAACCTGAAAACCGGACCCGAATTTTTTATAAGGCACATTGGATTGAGAATTCGCGTTACAAATTAGGCAGACGTTAGCATCCCATTTTGGAACGCAAATTTGGTTTGAAATTCAATCTATTCAGACTTTTGAAGTCCGACCGAAAGGGTTCTTTAATGTTTTGATAATTTAATTTTATGTATGCTTTAATATATACATATGTTTTAAACATTTGTTATATATATATCATATGCGAAATGAAAGGTGGGCCATAGAATTTAGTTTTAATTTTATTTTTTTTAAAAGAGGGTTTATTATAATATGTTTTATATGTTACGGCATATAAAAATAAAAAGGACAAAAAAGCTTGGTAGTTTTTTTTTATAGACAGTACGTAAATTTTTTATTACACAGCAGTGTGTAAAAAGTGAAAGACTGAGTGTAACTTTTTAAGTGTGTATGCACAACAATGCAAAAGTGAAAAACACAGCAGAGTGTTTTAGAGACAGAGTATGTTTGTTTTGAACAGACAGTGAGTTGGTTTTATGCACTGCATTTTGTAGCAGTCATAATTTTGTAATCCCTCTCAGTGAGGAAGTAGTGTAATAGTTTTTTTTTGAGTTATTGAAGGGAATAGAATTTTGTTTTCAAAGTATTGAAACTCTGTCTCTTGTCAAAGAAATTTTTATTTTCTGTGTTAGAGGAAGGGAGATTTATTCTCCATTCATTGTTCTGGAATTTTTCAATATTCCAACATGTGCAAGAACAACAGATGTTGTGGTTCCATCCCCAGCTAAATCATTTGTCTGTGCCGCAGCTTGCCTTACCAACTTGGCCCAATATTTTCAACTGGGTCCTCTAATTCAACCAATAAAAAGGCCAAAACCATAGCATTGAGATACATTTCATTACACTGTCAATAACAATAAAATTTGACTCAGCCATAACCCTTTCCTTTTATTGTTGTGAAAATATTTATGCATTACTCTAATGTGGCTAGTCCATAGGCAAAGTAGACCACTGGGTAACAAATATGTTTCCTTTCACCTTTGAGTTTTCAAATTATGCCTACCAAATCTAAGACATTTAAGAGGGGGAACTAATACAACGTTAAAAAGAAAACCAGAGCACACATCTACAAATTACCTCCTTAGCTACTTTCACACCATCATTAACTATTTTCGGAGAACCATGCTTGCTCTCCAAGACAACATTTTTCCCTTCGCCCCAAGGGTGACTCCAACAAGATCATCAAGTTTTTTCACACCGCCTGCAAGACAAATTGACAATGCTTTCAGTAAGTGTGCAATTGAATGCCAGACCATATGCCAAAACAACCCTCCATGAAAAATTAAAATAACACATTAAAATCGAATATAAGTGAACAAGGAAAGATCCACCGCAGTGAAGTTTCACGTGCAGGTGACCTTCCTTTAAACATAATTTTTTCTCTGACCTGCAATTTTTTTGTCACTGAGCCATCCTTGTTGAAGTACAACTCCTTTTCCATAGCTCTTGTATTAACTACCTTCTCTCTGTCACGTAATCTCAAAGTCCCTCTTATGCTTGAGCGATTAAAGGAAATGGGTGAAAAAACTGAAAGAGAAGACAATTGTCTGCCATAATTATCAAACATTGCACCCAACTTCTTCCCCTTTCCATTGTTACCCAATGAGGTAGATGTGGAAATTGTTGTCATACTTCCCAAAGCAGAGGCCATCTTCTCTTATCTTGAATATAGAATTACAAGATATTCATATTAGTATGAACCTTAAAAAACATGACTCCCATTGCTAAAAACCACTTTTAAGTTGTAACAGGCAAACTAAACAACTATCGCAACTTTTGGCAACTTCTGGAGCATTAAAAGAGAAACAACCAAAGAGAAATACAACCACAATCCTCATTTTAATGAGACCGGACTATATATTTGCATTAAGATAATAGAAATAAATCACGACTATATTAAGGCCAGCACAAAACAATCTTTAACCAGTGTCTCTCGCGGCCTTCAGGTTGCCATGGTAGAGGTTGCATATTTTTAATTTAAATTCTTGACCTCTCGTGCCCATCTATGAATGCATCCAATGGGATATCTACATCAAATGCTCCTTTATATCCCCAAAAACAAATTCCCTACTACAAGAGCACCGGTATTGATGGATCACCCCACACCATCCCACCCACTAGAAACGGTGAAAAAGGAAACCCGAGAAAAATTTTGAAATATCTCAAGATGACTATATGGGTGGTTCTTATGAATCAACCAACCATTCAGAACATGCTCATCAATCCAAACCATGAGTATTATGTGACGATATTCAAGCAGGCACTGAATCAGATTTCTAAAGCTATGTTAGAGAAACCCTAAACTCTCATTGAAAATAGGTGAAATGTGGCACCACTAAGAGATTGACATGTGCCAATTGGTACAAGTGGTAGACAATTGGCATGCTCAAACAATGAGGTGATGCAGGAATGACATGAGGGAGAAAATATCAGAAAATCCCCAAATCTGGAGAGCTAAAGCTCATCACCAACCTGAGATTGACAACTTTACATGATGTAACCTATGAAATCGTAAATGGAGAAATCATAGTAACAATAAAGTAACCTATGTAACGATAAAGTCGGATTCATCCTGGGAGTGGTAATGGGAGAAATCATAGTGGACAATAGGAAACATGCAGAGTTGCTTACAATCAAATAGATGAAAAAACACATACAAAAAACCTATATAATAATCATGAACAAGCTTAATATTGAATTATGAACTGTAAAGGAACTTACAAAATGTGACATTACGAACCTGGTCAAGTGCACAAGCAAAAATATCCTGGACATGACCTGGTTGACAAGTTGTATTGCTCATGATGCAAGAGGATTTGTACCTGCACTGCCAAGTCAATCAAAATCCATCATTATCTATACAATAAATACAAGTAATTGATGTAGTATTTTTACTCTAAGATGCATTCTTATGATAATGTTAGAACATAGGTTGAAAATGTCAAAACATACCTGAATAAGCTCCTCTTCGTTTCAAGAACAATTTATTGGAGTCGCATGAACTTGGAACAAGCCTCCCACGATCTGAAAGAGTAGCAACTAAGTCAACGGTGACTTTTTTGTTGCTACGCTGGATCGAGGGAGGTTTGCTCCAAGATTAAATCGCTCCAATAAATTATTCTCTACTAAACAGGGCCAACCACGTGAAGGTGGAAGCTCTTATGGCCCCTCCTCCCCCCTCACATCACTCTCAATTCCCCAATACCCAATCTATATTTAATTTTTTACTTTCATGAGCATAAAAAAAAATATTCAATAACTAATAAAAAAACAATTCAACAAAAAGTATGCAAGGAAACATTGCAATTAATGCTTGACATAAAAATAGTATGATAAATGAGTTTTTATATAACGCAAAAAACGTTCCAAGTATGGTAACGTTTGTCTTATAATAATACAATATTTTACATTGTCAAATTTTCTTTTTCTTCTTCCTATTTTTAAAGCTCCTAATTACATCATCAATATCATCGTGCTCTGCTCCTGTTTCGTGCCTTTCAACCCGCATTGCTGACCTAGTTGCGTATTCACGATGTCTGGGCTCATCCAGTGACGGGGCATCGCCTACAAAAACAGATAATATTAAATTTTAATTGTCAGTTTTAAATATCATTGAACTAGTTCGGTAATATTAATAAAAAAAATTGCAATGAGATTATTTACCTGGTGCACCAGTTGTCGCCGCTGACCTAGTTGCGTAGTCACAATGTCTAGTCTCATCCAATGACGGGGCATCGCCTACAAAAACAGATAATATTAAATTTTAATTGTCAGTTTTTAAATATCATTGAACTAGTTCGGTAATATTAATAAAAAAAATTGCAATGAGATTATTTACCTGGTGCACCAGTTGTCGCCGCTGACCTAGTTGCGTAGTCACGATTTCTGGTCTCATCCAGTGACGGGGCATCGCCTACAAAAACAGATAATATTAAATTTTAATTGTCAGTTTTTAAATATCATTGAACTAGTTCGGTAATATTAATAAAAAAAATTGCAATGAGATTATTTACCTGGTGCACCAGTTGTCGCCGCTGCCCTAGTTGCGTTGTCACGATGTCTGGTCTCATCCAGTGACGGGGCATCGCCTACAAAAACAGATAATATTAAATTTTAATTGTCAGTTTTTAAATATCATTGAACTAGTTTGGTAATATTAATAAAAAAAATTTCAATGAGATTATTTACCTGGTGCACCAGTTGTCGCCGTTGGGACTGTTGCCCTGTCTTCCTCTCTGGTGGTAAGATCCTCAAGGGAAACATTCTCTGTCATTTAAACAAAAAACGTTATAAGGAAAACCATCAAGGTATAATTAGAAAAAATTATAAGTGGAAATTAATTACCGTCATGGCCCTCACTGATAGTAGCATTGTCGGCCTAGTCCCCACTACAATGATCAGGTTACACGTGAGGATCATCTACATCTGGCTCTAAAACTGGGTTATTTGCCTCGTCAGTAGTGTTGCTCCCCTGATTTAAACAAAGTTGTTAGACATTAAATTTATGGAAGAAAACAAAAATATTGAAAGGTTAATGTTTTACCTTATCAGGCATTGTAGATCTTGGGACCTGCCCCAAGCTTCTGCGACGTTCAACTACAGCTTGATAGCCAAAACGGAAAGCAATATTTTTATCTTCCCCTGTAGTTATTGTTCCAAAGTCATCACCCTACATTATATATGATTGTGTATTTTTAATCATATCTGATAGGATTACAAAAACGTTGGAAAGCGATACAATTAATTATAAGATGTTTAGCTACTTAATTACAATTCTTGCAGCTAATTTCAAGTAGCCACCCTGGCCGAGCTTGTGATGGCCCTTTTTCTCTATCCTAGCTTTGGTTGCCTTTGAGGTGTCAGGCAACCTAGCATCAAAAGATTGAAGTCAGATATGACGTAGCACACTTTTATTTTAGACATAAGAAAATTAAAGCTATTGAATTAAAGTTGTAATTTACCTTGCGGGTCCAGTTGGCATTTTTCCTTCTTTCTTTGCCCTTTTCTCTTTTCCGTCATGGATGAGTGCTCTCCACTCACTCTCTGGAACTGTGAGAGGACACTTGTATCTAGGGTTAAATTGCAATTGCGTCCTATAGGTGTCCCTGGTATATTTCAAATATTTTAAGGCTACAGAACACCATTACATCCAAATGTCCTGAGCCCCAAAAGGCTTCCTAGATAATCTAGAAGTTATTTTTTCAAGTTGGAATACAGGAATTCTACTACATCGTGGTTGGGCCAAAAATTACCAACACATAGCTCTCAAACTACTTCCAGCTCTTGTTTCCTACATAGAAAAAAAAAAAAAAAAATTATTATTAATTTAAAAATAAAAATTTATACATTAATCTCAGATCTTCTATGGTGAATGACCCAATTAGCTCTTCAGATGGCGTTCTGAATTGCCTGTCTGAAATATCTGTGCTATCCAGCACCCATCTCACCATGTCCGTATGTTGGCAATATGATGCAGAGCGTTGTCCTTGATGGCAACCCACCGAATGAAGATGAAGACATGAGAATGATGGCATGTGTTGTCCTTGATGGCAATACACCTGATGAAGTTATTCTTGACTTGATGGACTTGGTAAATGATGTAAATCTGATGTGATATGATGTTTGTTGACAATATGATGTAGAGAGTTGTTCTTGAATGGCAACCCACCTAATGAAGATGATGGCAACTTACTGGATGAAGTTGTGCTTGATAGAATATGTCTTGATGAACTAAAACTGATGTATCTACAGTGAGTACAGAAGGCAATGAAGAAAGGAATTCAACATGTGCTAAATATATGATGAAAAGAGTATGTTTCAAGGAATACGCGGATCTGTCTAGGGGAAGTCGCGTATGCACGCGGAAAAGAACGTGCCAAGTCGCGTATGGGTAAAAGCGCTCAAAAAGTGCAAAACCAGGGGTAACCACCATGGTATTGACCCATTGTATTGGGTAATGATTCGTCTAAATGACCCCGTCCAGGAATACCATTGGAAGTAATGTAGTTTTGGGCTCATGGTATTATTTTGGCTCATGGTATTGAAAAAGGGGCTCATGGTATTGAAAAAGGGTAAACCTATATAAAGAGAAGAAATTCATTGTGCAAATCATGAGTGTGGGTGCAAGATGTCCGAGCTTGAATGAATACTTCTCTGTGAAGTATATCTGTATGGAAAGGGTAAAGGTTTGATGATAGATCTGAATCTATGATGCACCTATGAAGAAATGATGAAGCGAGATATCTAGATCTGAAATGTATCTGTATTTGCTAGATCTATTTATGGAATGATTAGATCTGAGATAAGGCGAACATCTGTCTGAAGTAAAGGGTTAAATCTGTGTGATGTATCTGTTCTGAAGAATTGCAATGACCTAAATGTCTGAAGAACCATACACTAGTTCGCCGCAGAGGAAGCGCGTATATACGCGTCTTCGCTGAAGAGAAAGCGCGTATGCGCAATGAAATTAGCTCTGTAATATGTACAGAAGTATACGCTGGTTTATGTGAACGGAAGTGCGTATATACGCGACATCAGTGAAAGGAAAGCGCGTATGCAAACTAGGGTTTGCCGAAGTCTGTGGTAAGAAATGTCTGATCTGTTCTGCTGGTTTACTGATATCTGTCAGTGAGTTATATGTATCTGTTTCATGGTTGACTGTGCTTAAAAGTATGGAGTGGGTCCTGTCTGAAAATCTGATGAAACGTGGCCTACAAGTTGTGCTCTTTTGAAGTTGTTGGATCCAGTGTGAAAATTGATGAAACGTGGTCCAAGGTGGTGCTGAGGGTTGTAGCCTTCAGTCAGGGGGTTGTAGCTCCCTTCCAGGTGAGGCTGGTAAACGAGAGCAAGGGGTCGTAGCTCCCTTCTAGGAGAGGCTGGTAAACGAGTCAGGGGGTTGGAGCTCCCTTCCAGGAGAGGCTGGTAAACGAGCGCAGGTGGGTGCCTGCGTGCTGGTCAAGTCTGCGCCAGCACATATGTTGTAAGATGTTTTCTCTATAATAAAATATTAAAGGCTGAGCAACTGCAGCGGTGGTTTTCTCCCGACTTGGGTTTCCACCTAAAATCCTGGTGTTCATGTGTGATGCTTATGTGTGATGGTTTATTCTGTTCTTACTGCACATGTTTACTGTTTATAGAACATCTAATGAATGAATGATGAAATGATATATGGGAAGAATTAATGGCATAATTAGATCTCTGTGTATACGCGAGTTTTATGAAGTATATCCGCGTGTATACGCTAGTTGTCTTCAGCAAAGTAGCATATGGGTTTTAGAGCATGAAAAAGTAAAAAGTTTTAGTTTGCCCTAAATACTGATTCACCCCCCCCTCTCAGTATTTTTCCCAACAATTGGTATCAGAGCAGGTTCTTCTGCAGAAGCTTGATCGCTTGAAGGAGATTCGTCGCAATGGGAAGTCAAGAAGGAGTGATGTCTATAAAGCCACCTCTATTCAATGGAAGCAATCTGATATTCTGGAAGGTACGAACAAAAGCATATCTGCAAAGTCTTGGTGCAGATGTATGTGCAATCGTGGAAGAAGGTTATCAATACCCGGCAAGTATTCCTACTGATGCAGCAGAAAGGAAGAAGTATGAAACCAATGCCAAAGCAGTAAATGTCTTGTTAGGAAGCATGTATGAATCAGAATTTGCTAAAGTGATGCAGCTATATTCAGCAAAAGAAATATGGGACAAAATCATTCTGAGCTATGAAGGAGACACAAAGGTAAAAAGTGCACAACTCCAAACTCCTAGAATTGAATATGAAAATTTGAAGATGCATAGTGATGAAAGTGTTGCCAGTTTCTTTCTTCGTCTAGATGATATTGTAAATCGGATGAGAAATTTGGGTGAAACCATAACTGATACTACTCTGGTAGAAAAAGTCTTAAGATCCTTGAATTCAAGATTTGACTCTAAAGTTTCAGCTATTGAAGAAAGGCAAGATCTGCAAACTCTTACTATTGTTCAATTACATGGTATTTTGACTGCTTTTGAAATGAGACAAGGAGGTCCTTCTCAAATCAGAGAAGCTGCTTTTAAGGTGTTTGCAAAAGGAAAGGAAAAGGAAGTTGTCAAAGAAACCAGTTATATATCCGATGAAGAAGAAGCAAATTTCGTGAGAAAGCTCCAACTAGGAACTGGAAGATTCAAAGGTAAACTTCCCTTCAAATGTTTTGAGTGTGGAAAAGTTGGTCACTATGCTGCTAAATGTCCTTATAAAGAGAAACATGGTAAAGGAAAACAATTTGAAAAGAGGAAGAGTTATTATGCAAATGAAGATGATGATGAAGTGTCCAGTGAAGATGAAGAAGATTCTGACCAAGCTCTACAAGTGCTCATGGCAAAGAGGAAAAAGAAGAAGGCTACTCGAAGCAAGGAGATATCTCAGAAAATTGAAGAAGATGAATCTGATAGTGATTTGGGCCCTTGTAATCTTCTTTGTGCAAGAAATGGTGTAGAAAGTGAAAGTAAAGTTGTGGATCTAGAACAAGCTATCAAGATCAAAGTTGAAGAACAACAAAAGGAAGTTGATAAGAAAGATTCTATCTACAAAGAGATGATCTCTCAAATGAAAGATCAAATAGAAATGCTGAATGGACAGGTGGACAAGTATCAAAGGTTTCATACTTATGCATCCAATCGAATTAAAGAACTAGAAGCAGAAATCAACGATCTAAATGCAGATCTCAAAAAATCAAGCAAGAAGAATGAAGGACTTGAAGCTGCAATCATATTTCTACAAACAGATCTTGAAGCATCAAATAAGAAGAATGAAGAACCTCTGTCATTTGAAAAGGAAGGCCTTGAAGCAGAAATCATCTCTCAAAGAAGATCTGGAAAAATCAAACAAGAAGAATGAAGAGCTGCAACAAACATGTGAAGAAAACGAAAATTGGTTGAAAGAAGAGATTCTAAATCTGAAGGATCAAGTAGAAGATGGAAGAAGGAAAGAAGAAATCTTGACGAAGCAATGTCAAGCCTTGGAGGTTGAGGTAAACATTCTCAAAGGTAAATTAGAAGAAAAGGTTAAACTTTTGAGGCTTCAAGATAGTACTAACATTTTGGACAATATTCTGAGTAATCAAAGGTCTCCTGCTATCAAACTTGGTCTTGGTTTCCATGAAACCGTTAAAGGAGAATCTAGCTCACAAGGAAGTGCTAAAAATTCAGAGGATGTCAATGCAAAACCTGAAGTGTTGAAAGAAACAAAAGGTCAACCAACAATGATGAAATCTCAAAGGAAATTAGTCAATAAAGTTGAATGCTTTAAATTTCATAATTATGGGCATGTTGCAGCAAATTGCAGGAGTAGATCATTTCAGCCTCAATCAAACAGTTCCTACATAGAAAGGTACTCTGGTTTCTTCAAGGGATATTGTTTTTCATGTAACAAGTATGGACATAAAGCAGCTGATTGTAAAAGGAGGAAGATTAGAAATACTCATGATGATTCTTATGCTTATTTCTCTGGACACATGAGATGTTATTCTTGTAACAAGTATGGACATGTAGAAAAGGAATGCAGGTTGAACAGATCTGAGAAAGTGGACAATTTTCAGCACACAGTTAGGAATTTCAAGCAAATTTGGAAAAAGAAGGAGGACCAATCAGAAACGTAGGGAATTCTGACCCTACTGCAGTCATCCGCTTCTGAAGCTTACTTCTCTTATTGGCTGCAGGAATGATGTGGGATACATTATGAGATTTAGTAATGTATCGTCACAGGGGGAGCAATGTATGATGACTCTCATGGTTGATTTGATTTTTCTGGTTATATGTATTTCTGACAGAGCATCTGGTATGAAGACGACAGGTACAAGAAGTACAATTTCAGGGGGAGATGAAGGAATGTGAAAAATTTCTATGCTTCACTTCCCATACGCGGGTTATATGAACAAAAGTCGCGTATACACATGATTTCCAGCTGACACAGTCGCGTATTCATTAATGATAAGAGAATTTATATGATAGCTGAAGATCTGGAGCAGAGGTTCAGGGGGAGCATCAGTCTGATTGTTAATAACTGTATTATTAACTCAGTATCAGCTTAGTTTCTCAGTTCTAAATTATGATGATATGATACTTGGTTTCTGATGTTGAAAATTATGGATGAGTCATGTTTGATTTTTGATGAAGAGTATTCATTGCTAAGATGAAAGTCTTATAATTCAAAGATAAGGACAGTTCATGCAGAGATTGTTGCTGGTGACTTGCTGATGAATGTATTCAGGTTGCACAAGTTAAGGAGGAGCACTGGTTCAGGGGGAGCAGCAGGTTGAATACTAATAATTGCATTGTTGGCACTATGAGTGCTTATTCTGTGATACTCATGCTTAAATGATGATGACTTGGTATATGGTTTATTATGATGAGATTTTGAGCCTTGTTTGCTGAAAAGTATCTTTTGTGCTCACACATGGATGAATTGGAAGTCTTATGATTCAGAGATAAGAATAGATCATGCATAATTTGTTATTATGGTTGAGATCTTTTCCCTACATATGTTATTTCATGTTAAATCTTAAAGATCATGGTGATATTGGACCACATGGATGATTGACACATATTTGAAGATGTTGTGCTAGTATGATAATCTCTCTTGGAAAGATTGTATTGATGCTGCAAAGAATCTAAAGGCTTGGTTACTAATGTGCTTATGCTACAACCGTTGGATGACGCTTGAAGACTCAACTACACTTTTCTATCTATCTATAGTCCAGGGAAGCATTCAAATATCTCAGAAAGAAGCTGAACACTGTCTTTTTCTCACAGAGGATCAGATCTGGTTAAAATATAGAAGATGGTATTGGATACGCGGTTTTCCTGAAACACAGTCGCGTATATACGCGAGTTAATGCACATAAAACCGCGTATGTCTGGTTGCTGACATTTTCTGTTTGGGGTCAGCTTTCTTCAGCACAGCTGCAATGCTGTTTGGTATCTCTGATACTGTTTGGTACCTCTGGTGGTGTTCCAGTTCTCATAATTCTATTTCTAATGTTTTGATAAAGATGCCTTGATGATTTGTTGGTGGAAGTGTTCAGGATGCACAAACTAAGGGGGAGCCTTAGTCATATGGAAAGGATGCTTGGATGCATAGATTCAGGGGGAGCATTAGCTTTGCTGAGTATAATGCATTGTTGGCAATATGATGATTCTGAAATATGTTCTTTGAAGTCTTTTTGGTATTGGTCATAAATGGTCATATTTGTAATTTGATGAAAAGGTCTTGTTGAGACCCATGATGAAAATTGTAATATTCAGTCATGTAAGGACTTGAAAAATTTGTAAACCCACTTGGTTGGGTAGCTGAGTCAAATTTTGTAAACCCACTTGGTTGGGTAGTTGAGTTGAGATATGTAAACCCACTTGGTTGGGAATTTGAGTCTCATATGTAAATCCACTTGGTTGGATCTTTGATGTAAGTATGAGTCTTTGGTGATAGGAAGTTCATAGAGTCATGTACTTCATTGAAAAATATGTTTGAAGATTCAGCATGAACTCAGGGGGAGCTTGGTCACTTCAGTATACATCAGATCTGCAGAATGCTTCTTCTACATAAGGAGAACAGGGGGAGAGTGTTGTTTTGATCCACCTTTTGTCCTTGATGTTCAAAGGGGGAGAGTGACATGGTGTTTGAATGAAGAGAAAGAATGGTGTCAAAGAATGGGGAGAGTGACATGGTGTCATTGTATTCTTAATGTACCTATCTGTTGTGGTGATCAAACACCATCGTGGTTGCCATCAAGTCCAAAGGGGAAGATTGTTGGCAATATGATGCAGAGTGTTGTCCTTGATGGCAACCCACTGAATGAAGATGAAGACATGAGATTGTTGGCATGTGTTGTCCTTGATGGCAATCCACCTGATGAAGTTATTCTTGACTTGATGGACTTGGTAAATGATGTAAATATGATGTGATAAGATGTTTGTTGGCAATATGATGCTGAGTGTTGCCCTTGATGAACAACCCACTTGATAGAGTGTTGTCCTTGAATGGAAACCCACTTGATGAAGATGATGGCAACCTACTTGATGAAGTTGTGCTTGATAGAATATGTCTTGATAAACTTGTTAAATGATGTAAATCTGATGTATCTACAGAGAGTACAGAAGGTAATGAAGAAAGGAATTCAATATGTGCTAGATCCATGATGAAAAGAGTATGTTTCAAGGAATACGCGGATTTGTCTAGGAGAAGTCGCGTATGCACGCGGTTAAGTACGTGCCAAGTCGCGTATGGGAAAAAGTGCTCAAAAAGTGCAAAACCAGGGGTAACCACCATGGTATTGACCCATTGTATTGGGTAATGATTCGTCTAAATGACCCCGTCCAGGAATACCATCGGAAGTAATGTAGTTTTGGGCTCATGGTATTGTTTTGGCTCATGGTATTGAAAAAGGGTAAACTTATATAAAGAGAAGAAATTCATTGTGCAAATCATGAGTGTGGGTGCAAGATGTCTGAGCTTGAATGAATACTTCTCTGTGAAGTATATCTGTATGGAAAGGGTAAAGGTTTGATGATAGATCTGAATCTATGATGCACCTATGAAGAAATGATGAAGCCGGATATCTAGATCTGAAATGTATCCTGCTTCGAAGAATTGCAATGACCTAAATGTCTGAAGAACCATACGCTAGTTCGCCGCAGAGGAAGCGCGTATATACGCGTCTTCGCTGAAGAGAAAGCGCGTATGCGCAATGAAATTAGCTCTGTAATATGTACAAAAGTATACGCTGGTTTATGTGAATGGAAGCGCGTATATACGCGACATCAGTGAAAGGAAAGCGCGTATGCAAACTAGGGTTTGCTGAAGTCTGTGGTAAGAAATGTCTGATCTGTTCTGCTGGTTTACTGATATCTGTCAGTGAGTTATATGTATCTGTTTCATGGTTGACTGTGCTTAAAAGTATGGAAAGGGTCTAGTCTGAAAATATGATGAAACGTGGCCTGCAAGTGGTGTCCTAAAGGAAGCTTTGGATCCAGTGTGAAAATTGATGAAACGTGGTCTATAGAGGTGCTGAGGGTTGTAGCCTTCAGTCAGGGGGTTGTAGCTCCCTTCCAGGTGAGGCTGGTAAACGAGATCAGGGGGTCGTAGCTCCCTTCCAGGAGAGGCTGGTAAACGAGTCAGGGGGTTGGAGCTCCCTTCCAGGAGAGGCTCGTAAACGAGCGCAGGTGGGTGCCTGCGTGCTGGTCAAGTCTGCGCCAGCACATATGTTGTAAGATGTTTTCTCTATAATAAAATATTGAAGGCTGAGCAACTGCAGCGGTGGTTTTCTCCGACTTGGGTTTCCACCTAAAAATCCTGGTGTTCATGTGTGATGCTTTGTGTGATGGTTTATTCTGTTGTTACTGCACATGTTTACTGATAACCTAACATCAGATGAATGAATATTGCAAAGAACTAAGTTAATAAATATCTACATATTTAGATCTCTTCTAATATGCGAGTTGTATGAATGATATCCACGTATATACACGAGTTTACTAAAGGAAAGTAGTGTATGGGTTTTAGAGCATGAAAAAGTAAAAATTTTTAGTTTTCCCTAAATACTGATTCACCCCTCCTCGCATTTTTCCAACAAGAGATGCTCCTCGATTACATGGAAATTGAAGATGAAACCATTAAGATGAGGATATTTGCACAGATTTTAGGAGGAGAAGTGAAGAAGTGGTTTAAAGGCCTACCTCGTAATACCATGCATGATCTTCCCTCATTACATCAAACCTTTATAAACAAATGGGAAGTCAAAACCAACCCTCTTCAAATCTTAGCAAAATAAAAGAATCTCAAAAGAAATGTAGGAGAGAGTGTCCATGACTATTCTACTAGATTCAACAATGTCTACAATGCTCTCCCACCACATATGAAACCTCCCCAAGGAATGGAATTAGTAAAATACCCTAAAGGCTTTGATGCTGACATGGCCTACCAGCTTAGGGAGAGAGATTACAACACCTTGGAAGACATGCAAAAAGGAGCAGTGAGCGTAGAAGTGAACCTGATTGAAAAAGGAGCCAGAATGAGGTCTGAGAAAAAGGTAACCTATAGGGATGACATATCAGCTTCCACATCTGATCCCAAGTATGACAGTCTTGCCAAAAACATGGAGAGGCTAGAGAAAATGATGGAGAAAATGGTTTTCACAGTCAATAATCAGAATAGAAACCAAAATCATAACCAGAATCAGAACTTTAGGAGGAACAATCCCCCAAACAGATAGAGAGACTCTGATCAACAAGTCATACCCTCTTTTCAAGAGAATTTCCTTGATGAAGATGAGGGGGATAGAAGAGTCCCAGGGAACCACAATAAACATGCTAGAAGTAGACAACTCGATCCACACTAGTTCCACAGAAGATAATCATACCACATACTCACATTGGGATGAGGAAGGGTTAGAGTCTGAGGACTATAGGTTGGGATTTGAGAATTCCATCATGCAAGTCAGAGAATAGTATGAACTTAGAAGAAAGAAGAGCTTAGACACTTCCAAACCAAAAGCCTCTGAGATTACCATTAAGAAAAAGATCTGAGAAAACTCCTAAAGTAACTGCTGAGGGTAACAAATCAGCAGTTGAGAGTTCTGGGAAGAACAAAGAGAAGGACAACCAAAGTAATGATAAACAAAGTCAAGAAACTAGTATCACTAGCACTACAGCTAACACTCCTAATAAAACAGCTCCAAACACTATACATAGTGAGAATCAGCATGCTGATTCTGCCACCAAAATGGTGGCTAATAGAACATAATTAAGCCTTGCAAAGATTCAATCTCCTTTCAATTTGGAGAGTGAGATTGCTAAAATTAAAATTTCTGTCCCACTCTCTGAGCTAGCCACTCAGGATGCATATAAAGGCCAAATTTTGAAAGCTTTAAATCTAGGTGAAAATAGTGTCATTTTCAATCTAAGTGATGATCAACCAGCCCTTATGTTTGGTCCAAAGATAGAAGGGAAGTTTCAGGAAGGGGTAGTACCTCCTTTTTAGATCATCCTCAATATCCATGACAAAATCCTTCACAACACAATGCATGACTATGGGGCTTCACACAACCTTATGCCTAAGGTAATTATGGAGAAGTTAGGCCTAGAGATAACCCGAACCTATAAGGATTTATATTCATTTGACTCTAGCAGGGTGAAGTGCCTTGGCATTAATCAAAGATCTTTGTGTGAATCTGACTCAGATCCCAGCCAAATGCATGGTTATGGATGTTGTAGTGGCAGATGTGCCACCTAAGTATGGCATGTTGTTGTCGAGGTCATGGGGAGCCAAGCTGCAAGGTACGATGCATATGGATGGGTCATATGCCACAATCCTTGTCTTTAGCTAGCTTAGGAGACTGTATAGAGAGGCAAAAATGAATTTCATGGTTAGCAACCCCGAAAAACCTGAAAATTCACCTCTATACTCTGTCCATACGGATCTGGACTCTTTTATCCTGTTCAGTGATGAATCCATAGATGAGCCAGAGCTGGACGACAAAGATGTGAACAATAGAGTAGAGCCCACAAATCTTAACATAATGGCTACTCTAGATATAGAGGAAAGTGAGATAGAAATGTTAGGACAATGCACTAAATCTGAAACTTAGAATGAACAAAACCAAGACTGCAAACTGCAGATTACTCCTCATTCTAAACTCCCTGTGCATCATGAAGATCAAAACGCTCCACATCACGGTGCAGACCCCATGATACAACAAAATACCGAAACCAACATTAGGGAGGAAAATGATGATAAACCTGAAAACAATCCCTTATGGAGAATGAATTTCAATGGGTCTTGCACTAGAAAGAATGCAGGAGTGGGAGTGTGGTTACATAATACCAAGAGTGATTATGCTGAGAGTCATGCCTTCAAACTAGACTTTAAAAGTACAAACAATATCGCAGAGTATGAGGCTCTAATCCTAGGTTTGAATCTATTGAAAAAACTAGGAGCATGAAGGATAACTATCCATGGAGACTCTGAGTTATTCATCAAACAAGTGAACGGTGAGTACACTGTGAAGCACCCTAGATTGAGAGCATACATAAATGATGCTATGGATTTACTGAAAACTTTTGTAGAATACGAACTTGTGTTTGTTCCTAGGAGTTAGAACATAATTGTGAATGGATTAGCCTGTGCTTCTAGTACATATCATAAATCACCTAGTGATAAACAAATCATCATTCAGACAAAATATAGGCTTGCGGTACCAGATAACGAGAAATATTGGCAGGTCTTTGAGGGCGACAAGCAGATAGAGGATTTCCTGCTTGGTAGGAATGAGTTCGAATTATCTAATTTAGACTCTAAATCTGATGAAAACTGCCTAAGTAAAAATCCCCCCGATGTGGAAAGATCACCCCATAACGTAGAAACAAACGTGTTAACTGAACAACTTGGAACTCAAACCGAAGAGTATAAGAACACAAAAAAGAGGAAATAGAGGTGCTGCAGTCAAAAGATAAGAATATACCTAGAGGACTGGCAACTTTAGAGGACCTTTTTGATTTTAACGACGTAGCGAAAAAACCCACTATAGAACACTCAGACTCTAATTTCGAGGAATGTAACATAGGTACTGAGGATGAGCCTAAGATGATTAAATTGGCTAAGTCCTTGCCAGCAGACATGAAAAAGAAATATATTGACTTATTTAAAGAGTTCATCGATGTGTTTGCTTGGAGCTAGGAGGAATTAAAAGCCTATGATACGAAGATCATCCAGCACAAGATCCCTTTGAAAGAGAACCAAAAACCCTTCAGAAAGAAACTTTGCAGGATTAACCCTGTACAACTGCCCCTAGTCGAAAAGGAAATCAAGAAGATGTACAAGGGAAGAATTATAATGCCCGTGAGGTTTTCCTATTGGGTCTCAAACCTTGTAGCTGTGAGGAAGAAGAAAGGTGAGATAGGACCGTGCATCGATTTTAGAAACCTTAACAGAGCTTCACTTAAGGATAATTACCCCTTACCCAAGATGGAACATATCTTGCAGAGGGTAGTTGGCTCAAAAAGGATCTCCCTGTTAGATGGCTTTTCGAGCTATAACCAAGTTTTAGTACTCCCAGAAGATCAGATCAAGATAGCTTTCACCACTCCATGGGGCACGTTCATGTACGTGAAAATGCCTTTTGGACTAATGAACGTTGGTGCAACCTTCCAGAGAGCAATAGACATAGCCTTTTCAGAGGAAATAGGGCACTTCATTTTCATCTATCTGGATGACATAACAGTTTATTACAAGACTGATGAGGAGCACCTTAAACATCTGAGAAGAGTATTGGAGAAATGTAGAAGGTTCGATCTATCTTTAAATCCCAAGAAGACTATATTTGGCCTGCAAGAGGGTAAGCTTATTGGCCATATTATTTCAGAGAGAGGGATTAAAATAGACCCAAAAAGAGTTGAGTGAATACTACATATTACTCACCCGAGAAACATAAAATAACTGCAGTCATTTATTGGGAAAATTAACTTCTTCAGGAGGTTTATTCCCAACTTAGCTAAGCTCCTCAGAGATATGAAAAACATGCTGAAGAAGGGAGTAGGAGTTAAGTGGACTACAGAAGCCAAAAAATCTTTTGAATTAGTTAAACTTGCACTTACCCGGGCACTAGTCCTAATCAGCCCTGACTTTTCAAAAGACTTTCTTATATTCTCCTTTGCCTCCGAGCATATAGTGCCTGCAGTCCTACTGCAGAAAAATCTAGAGGGACAGAAAAAGCCTATTGCTTTCTTCAACAAAGCGCTGAGGGATGCACCCTTGAAATATAACATAATGGAAAAATAGGCCTATGCCTTGGTAAAGTCCTTGAAGGACTTTAGGGTATATATTCTGCATTCTCACATCATTGCCTACATGCCAAACATACTATTAAAAGACATTTTGTCCCAAGATCCGAATGGAAAGAGGGGAAAATGGATTGTTGTAATATTAGAGTATGACCTAGAAATAAAACCCACAAAACTTATCGCAGGTCAGCGCTTAGCTCAACTAATGGCTAAATCTAACTTGCAAGCCCTTGACATAAACATGGTAGATGCCCTGGATGAACACGAAGGATTGCCTGATCCTACTGTTGAGGAACAATTTCAAAACGCTCCTTGGTATTCTGACATCCTGTATGTGCTAGCAAATCTCAATGCCCCTCATGATTTATCAAAGACTAAGGCTAGGTTTCTAAAGTTAAAGGCTAGAAAATATTGCATTTTAAATGAATGCTTATACTGGAAAAATGAAAATGGTTTTCTACTTAAATGACTACTTGAAACTGAAGAAGAGAGGGTGAAACATGGGTTCCATGTAGGAGAGTCTGGAGGTCATCTAAACTAGAAATCCACTGCTAGGAAAATACTCAGGGCTAGCTATTACTGGCCTACACTTTTCAATGCATCCATAAAATGATAATTTCCTGCCATAAGTGCCAGATCTTCGAGGGAAAGAGAAAGCTCCTCCATTTACCATTACAACCCATTACTGTTGAGGCTCCCTTTCAATAGTGGGGCCAAGATTTCATAGGGGAGATCCATCCTACTTCCTCAGCCCAACACAAATGGATTCTCACAACCACAGACTATTTTACAAAATGGATAGAGGCCATCCCTTCTAGGAATTCCACAGATTCTGTTATCATTAAATTCCTTGAAGACCACATCCTCTCTAGGTTTGGCTGCCCTAGGAAAATCATCACTGATAATGCTGCTGCTTTTGGATCCAAAAAGATGATTGACTTTTGTTACAGGTATCAAATTTCAATTAGTCATTCAACTGCTTATTACCCACAAGGTAATGGGTTAGATGAATCATCAAACAAAAGCTTGGTGACCATCATCAAAAAGCTGCTTGAAGAGAATAAGAAATCATGGCATAACAAGTTAGTGCATGCTTTATGGGATGACAGGTTAACAACAAATAAATCCATTGGGATTTCACCATATCATCTTGTTTATGGAACAAAGGCAGTGTTTCCTACTAGCCTAGGGGTACCAGTGATAAAACTAATCCAAGAAATACAGAAAGAAGAGGACATCATGGTAAGAAGGATAAATCAAGCTATACATCTCCAGCAGAAAAGAGAAGAAGTCTACAACAAAGCTCTGAAAGTGCAAGAAAACATAAAAAAGTTATTTGATAAAATAAAAAAAGCTTGTGACTTCAAAATTGGAGATAAGGTACTTAAGTGGGATTCTAGGAGAGAGGACAAAGGAAAACATGGCAAATTCGACAGTTTGTGGCAGGGTCCTTACATCATCCAATCCACCATTGGTCAAAATTCCTTTTTTCTGTAAGAGCTAGATGGTATAGATCTTTTTGGGGGTCCTGTCAATGGAAGGATGCTCAAACATTACTACTACTAATTTCTAGTTTAAAGTTTTCATTTCCATTGTAAATACCATTGTTGTATTTTATTTTAAAGAAAAAGAGAAAAATGTTTCAAAAAAGAGATAAAGATAGGTTCAGACATGCTCAAAACTTGAACCTCTGAAGTGCAAAAGGATGGCTCAAATCAGCTTAGAAACCTGAGCCAAAGAAAGGAAAGGGCTGGCTCTAATATGCCCAAAATCTCAACCAGCAAAGGAAGAAAGAAGAATCAGCTCTAACAAGCCCAAAACCAAAGCTGAAATGATGAAGAAGGTGACTCTAACAGGATCAAAACTTGAGTCACAAAGAAAGGGAAGGATGCTTCAAAGTTTCACAATTTCAAGCCTTTACATTTTGTTTTCAAGTTCCTACAAAGTTAAGTTCATGAGCAGTTGTCTTTATGCCATGGATCCACAGCAAACCAGACTGTTTAATCCTGGTTTGACTATTTTTAAATTTATGTTGTAGAATGTAGAGAATGAATTCTGCTAGATAGTTTAATCCTAGCAGATATTAGTGTAGGTAGAGAAACTATGAGACCAACAGTATAATCTAGTCTCATGGAGGAATAAGGGTAGAATTATATTAGTTTGTTTTCTTCTTTCAATAAAAAAAGAATGAAGAAGGTCTACAAATTCAAATGCACCTCGAAGAAAAAATGCTAGGATTGTAGGATGGGTAGGTAGATTGGTTTGGGAGGATATTACTGCTGATATGTTATTTTTTGAGTTGTGGTAGCTGATTAAAGAAGAAAATATGGTTAAAGAATCAGGCATCTAGCCTACCTCCAAAGATTATTTTCTGAGATTCTTGACACTCAAGAAGATGCCATCCCCATGTAGAGCCACTGTTAGCCACCTATAATTTTTTTGGCAGAGCAAACAGGTCACTAAAGATGTTTCTGAGCCTTCAAGAGATACATTTCCTCTGAAAATCTCTCATCCTTGAAGCCTCTATGTGTCT
Source organism: Pinus albicaulis (assembly GCA_034641835.2). Taxonomy (NCBI): domain Eukaryota; kingdom Viridiplantae; phylum Streptophyta; class Pinopsida; order Pinales; family Pinaceae; genus Pinus; species Pinus albicaulis. The sequence continues at coordinate 833,960,156 of CM076576.1, forward strand.
TTTTCCCTTGCAAATATCTTCACTGTTGTTTCCATCAAGAAAGCCTCACTATTTGTGAAAAAATTGTGCTTAACAAGGCGTCCATTTGCCCCCTTTATCCCTGCAAATTTCCCATTTTAACCCCTTTTTTCCCTTCTTAAAATCTCCCTAAAACCCCCCAAAATCCATTCCTAAGTCATCCACATCACCAAATTCCCCTTTTAAAACCTTGTGGATCCCCTCATTTGGTGAAAAAATCCCTTTGTTTCCCTATCGAGAGCTCTTTCTAAGCCTCAAAAACTCTTTTTTTGGCCTAAAAAACCCATTACCATATATCAGCCTGGCCTTTTACACTTCCTCCCTGAATACTTCCCCACATATGACCCACGTCCAAGACCAGGCGCTAAAGCCCCGGGCGCTAATCGCAATCGGAGTGTTCCGTGTGAGCCTTTTCCTTTGTAAATGGAAATTTTCCGATGCGAGAGTTCTTTGGTCTATCGAACTCCACCGAGATCTCCACCATTGATCTCCTTAAACATCCAACGGCCAGCGTTAATGGCGTTCACCGCCAAT